>LLCE01000099.1:0-150906 GCA_001414415.1 Hymenoscyphus repandus
TGTCTCGATAGCCGCTATGATTAGCGTGGTCTGGCGACTATCACCGTATGGTGTTGCTGTTGCTGTTGATGCTGCTACTGCTACTGCTACTACTGCTACTGCTGCTACTGCTGCTACTGCTGCTACTGCTGCTACTGCCACTGCCACTGCCACTGCCGCTGCTACTACTACTGCTGCCGCTGCTATTCCTACTGCTGTTGCTATTTGTGCTGTTGCTGTCTCTGCTGCACCCACTTCGTACATTGCGCACCGTCAACACCAGACGAACATACGCCGCTCTTCGCTGGTCATCACATCAACACCAACATGCAGACCTGGCGCCGTAATGATACGGCAATATATCACAGAGGACCTCAGAGGGGGCAATAAAATGCGCTATATGCATCCGCACATGCACATTCGTCCTGGCCACCGTCCTCCAGCTTGGATTGCACCTGCTTGCGACCAGTGCAATCTCCAAGACTCGCTGCGCGCATGAAAGCTCATGCTTCGGCAGTTCCGGCAACGGAGTCTTCTCTCAGCATTCCATTCTATCGATTCCACCCATTACCGATTCCACCCTTTACCCATTCCACCCATTGCCCATACTACCCATTGCCCATTCTACCCAGTGCCCATTCCACCCATTCCACCCATCCCATCTGCATTTCTCTTTGACCGCTCCATTCCCGGGTTGAGGTTCAGGTTCTCAGCACATCCGTGGCCAACCCACACCGAGTGCTAATGCTCTATTCATGCTCTCCTCGTGCTCTACTCATGCTCTGCACATGCTCTGCTCATGCTTATGCGTAATCTGTCTCGACTTTCTTGACACTTTTCAGCGTCAATAGCAATGGCCACGTTTCCACCGCCTCTTGTGCTCGACCACCCGCATGGGCAAAGCTGATCTGTTAGAGTCCGCGCCCCATCCGCTGCCGACCGCACCTATCCAAGGCCCCAGACCCAAGAAACCAAGTGCCGCCGAATTGCCACGACGGCAACAACACCTCACCACGCTTCACCGCACCACTGCACCACTGCACCACCGCACCACCGCAACACACCAACTATACCAACCCACCCAGCACCGCACCGCACCGCAGGAGGCGAGGCTGCTGTCAGACCAGCACTGATACGAACAACGGCAAGAAGCGATATACGAACTCCCTCTATATAAGTTTACCCTCTCACGAAAGAGACTCGTAGAGTTGACTGTCAGCCGCCACACCGGAGCCTCTTAGAGGCGGTAACCAGGTGTGCTGAAATTGTGATCAAACCCTCCACAAACCAGTCCTCTAGTGCGCCCACACGGAGAGCGACTCTGATTATTATCTGATTATTATCTGATATCCCTGAGATGTACTGTATAGTACAGTACTGTATCCCTGAGATATCCCTGATCTCCAGGGTCCATGCCTTTTTTCGCTGCACGCCAATTTTCTCCGATTCTCTCACTGGGCAATTGACGAACCAGCATCGACATCTTCGACGCCTCGTCGGTAGCCTCGTTGGCCCCCAGGAACCCAGAAGCCACGACGGCCCCTGGCGTCCTGGCCTGTCGGAATAGGAGAGGTCGCCTTTTGCACTTTGCCAGTGATGTTAGCGTCGCGCATCAACAAGCATCATCTCCCAATATGAGGATCCGTATGGTGCAACACATCAGAGAGTGGATCGTCGGCGGGGATTGTCTAGGTTGCCTGGTTGCCTGGATTGCCTGGCTGCAAGAGCCCTGGCTGCAAGAGCCCTGGCTGCAAGAGACCTGGCTGGCTACAAAAGATCTGGCTGGCTACAGGAGACCTGGCTACAAGAGACCTGGCTGGCTACAAGAGACCTGGCTGCCCTGACGGTGCGTTGCCCCTTGACCGTTAACCGTTGACCGTTGCCTCGTTGTAACGAGCTCCCTCAAACAGCAAGCAAACCCCGTGATATAGCCGTTTCCTCTCCGTATAGAGTTTCTTATAAGGGAAGGATACTCCTTGTGCCTCTCTGGCTCTCTGGCACCGGCACTCTACCACTCTGCAAGCTTTCATCTCGATGCAACAGACGACCCGGCCTTCCACCCTTCTAGCGCTTCTTCGGCCGCTTCTATTAACCTTACTCGCTCTTTGCGACGAGATTTTCATCAGAAGCTTCCCTCGAGTCAGGAACTCAGGGAGTCAGGGAGTCAGGGAGTAAGGGAGCCACGCAGGCACCTTGATCTTCTCAGCACTCCTTCACGCATCCGCAATCATTACTGCTTCTAGGAGCACGACACAAATTACCAGTAAGCTCGACCAAGCATGTTGCAGGCCGATATTGCTACACCAACTTTCGTTTCCGTACTGCAATCATTCACCCCCCCCCCCCCCCCCCCCCCCCCCCCCCCTCGAAGCAGACGCGAGGACACGCTGCAAGACTCGACATAGCTTTTTTTCCTTCTTCAATACATCAGTCGGGCGCACATCCAAGTCATCAATACTCCCTCCCTACATTACACCCGTCGAGACCAAGAGATGACCAGAGTCTGCCCCAAATACGGGTCTGATCATGTCAATTGCCCTGGTGATGGCATTCTGGTAACGTGGGATTCGAGGCGCCTCATACGCCTTTGAGGAAGCTCGACTTTCGGTGGTGAAGGAGCCAGGAGGAACTTACCTCTACAAAAGGAAGTCCAATCTCGATGTCGATGTCAACCCCATTCCTAAAAGCCCTTACCTCGCAAGAAGGGTCCGAATAATCTGCTTTCTCAGCCACCAGCACAATCGCGTACTCGTCTCACTGGTGGGTTATCAAACACCCTTTCACCTCGGACAAGATGGCCGTGTGGCTATTTCCGGATGATAGCTTCGGGAATGTCGGCGGATGTCATACGCCCGGCTGCGCGGTCTTGTGCTTTGTCCTTCCCAGCACAGATATGGAGCCGCGGTGTAAACGGTCGTCGTTTGACAGTTTCCTACTCCTGATCATTGGTGTTCAGAGAAATCAGGCTGCCAAAGAACAAGTGGTCTTTGGCAATGGAGTCGGCAGCCGTTCCTGTTGTGATAGTGGCGCCTCAAGCGACCATTGAGTGCTCTAGTGAGCAGTATATCCTGGATTGGGCACTAGTTGGTACAGCCTATGGAACCTTCCAATTTCAAAAAGTGAGGCTGTCGCTATTGTGAGTCACGTGGCGAACTTCTCCAAAATCTGGTCGCCACTTCCTGCTGTTCGCTCGATAGACAATGGGCTACCCAGCACAGTGGCCAAATGGTTCGCACGTTTTCGAGATCGTACTGTATCATTTTCAACCTTATCATTTTAGTGGCAAGCGCTGGGGTCAAGATAGCTCAAAGGCTCGCTTTCCAGAGCCTGAATGGAGATCGGCAGGACAGCCTCACTGTAGGATATCTCTCCACATTGCCGACATGCAATCAAGGTATAATTCAGTCTGTGTCTGCGAGGTCTTGTTCTTGTTTCCATCCGCATCCGGATGTTTGCTTTCTTCAACGCAGCCTGGTCAACCAGCTATATGAAGATACGCTGCTTTCCATCTTGCCTTCTGCGAATTCCGCCTTCCTAAGGCGTGTGGTGTTATACAAGCTCTCGCCGTCCTCAAGCGCCCTAGCTCGAAGACCTCGGGTACCTAGCCAAGGTTAGGAATCCCGTTGTGCTTTTGGTTTTTTTTCTCTCTCTTGCAAAGGCTTCGCCTTTGTTAAGAAAGTGATGGTAGAAGATCGAAGCGATGCCTGATTATGTCGAGCCACGTATGCTCCTAGCCTGTTGTCATTGAGCAAGTCACTCGCAAGTCAGTCATCTGGGTGTCAAAACTCGAGACACATCATCAGGCACATATTAAACCCAGCTTGTTGGTTCCTGTCATTTGTCCTACATCTTGCAAGACCATACATCATGGGATACGTTCTTGTGTCTGGTAGAGGGACAGGGAAAGGTCATATTTGCTTCTCATGCTGCATTGCGAATTTCCGAGAAACACCCGATCATCCCTCACTGGACGTCTTCGGCGTGGTAGTGGCATAATGACATGCGTTACAAACTTTGTTCGCAAGCTTCAAGCGTGATTGTAAATTCTCAATGCAAGTGCTGTCAGCTCCTTCATGCTTCCTCGGCAGCTACGGATCTATCAACCACCAAGAAACTCCGCCGGCTGACATATTGGCTGCCACACACGTCTCTGCGCATAAGGTTCGCTCTCCCTCTCTCGAATATACTTCGGGGAATGCGACTTTCTGCAACCCTCGCCCGCCCCGCGTCATCCCGCTTAGTTGCGTTCATTTCAAGCCACGTTGACAATTACCAAGCCGTCCCGTCCAGCCCGAAGCCTTATTTTGTGGGCATCGTAAGGCTTCACTCTCAAGCCGGGCGAGAGACCTGGAGATTTCGGAGATCGAAGGGGCGGGTTCGCCTTCGAGAAGGATCTGACAGTCGAGGGAGGGAATCCTTCTTTCGCTTGCGTGGGCGCCGAGTGGTGTTTAGGGGTTCGCTTCGGGTCGTACAGTGCGTGATGTAATGGGACCACTGCAGCGAAGGTGATTTTTCACGAGATTTTGGAATGGGCCGAGGAGAAAGTGAGGTAATTGTTGAGGCTATGGGGTAAACGGGGCGAATGGGTGCAGATTTATATTGCCGGGGTTTTCAAGAGAGTGGAAATTACATTCACTCCAAAGGTTCTCGGCCTGTCGGCAATTAAGTGGGAGGATTGACGACGCGGGAACGGTTCGTAGGAGAGCTCGGGGCAACGTGCATCCTCCAAGGACCAGGAACTCTCTGCTCCGTGTTAAGACTGCTTACTGAGGTGCAATTCCTCTCTCGTTGTCAAGGACGAATATTCCCAGCTACTTATCAAAAAGTGCTGTAATCTCAGCTTTAGGGTATACTAATGCTACAAACTCAAGTCATCTGGTTACCTAACTTAATTTATGCTTTTTAAAAAGCTGCTTTGTAATGAGTGATCAAACTTCTATCAACCAGGAAGCAAGAGGAGAACTTTTTCTAAGCCCTAGTGAAAAGTGAAACTGCAGATTCAACGTCTAGTTTGACCCGAGACATGATGTAATTCTGCGAGCTTAGGGATACCGTAAACGTTTCTTTCTCTTACGCTCCTCGTATCTCTCGATAGTTTCACGAGATCTTCAATGAAGAGATCAGATCTCACAAATGAGAACCGTAAGGATACCACTCTTCTTTCATTTCTATTCCTGAAGCTCTACAAGCCATCTTCACATCTCCACTCCACCGCATTCATCCGTTGGAGTATAGACATTGTTGCTTTGATGGTTAGCCTGCTCTTCCGAATGAGCGCTAGGAGGAGGCGAGAGGGATTCATCATCTCGTAATGGGGTCTCTAGATGTAGGCGGGAGATATCCGGAATGTGGCATTCTTGGTGAGTCCTTGGGGACGACGGGGATTCGTACTCATAGTCCATGGTATCCTGTCCACGTCCTCGAACACAACCCGTGCGTACACATCCTCTGAAAGTGTCAGAGCCTGAATTTGTCAATGGTCGCGGTCTCTCTTTATCGGGCCTCCTTGCGATTTCTGTCTGCGATGTGGTGATTTGAGGGCATGGAATGATATGGGGTTCCTCTTGTGCTGAGCTTTGAATTCGGGTGGGGATGGTTCAAGACTGTGCTTTCCCCAGAGCTCACTCGTCAAGAGCAATCTTGTATCCATAGAGAGGGGAATTGGCAGCATTACGATCCTTGATGTGGGAGGGCTTGTGATGGTGACAGTTTTGCTATGCTGGTAAAGTTGTAAGAAATATAGTTCTTTAGTAGAGCTTGTGCTTTAGGCTCTTCAGAGGGCTTCGACCTAGGGCAATACGCAATAAAATGTCATGGCCCGACCGTATCTGGGAAATCTGGTAAAGTGGCAAGCGAAGTGTGGACCTTGTCTCCCTGATGTAGGGCGTGTTCAGGCTTCTGGAGTTCTTCCTCCCGACTCTTGAGAAACTATCTAGGGAGCTCTCGGGCGCAGTCTTGGCGCGTTGAGAAGAGTTTGATATCTCTTATAGTATTTATAGGATCTAGAAGTTAAGGGGAAGCGGAAGCGTGGTTTAAAGACTGAGACAGAATGCACGCTTGCAGGATATTAAGTCACTTCCTCCAGACACTTCTCGGTGATTCAGTGCCATGCCTCAGCGTGGCGTGATACATAATGGAAGTCTGATGTGGTCATTAAATTTGTGGTTGGGTAGCCATCGAAGCGAAGCGAGCATCCATCGCAGAGGCTGGCAGCGACGAGCTTGTTCAGGGTAGGAATCCCCTTCCTTCACACTCTTCATGGCTCTGCCAAGATAGACGCCAGTGTTCTGCGAAGCGCAACAAGCTTCCACCCGATTGTCTATTTTGAAAAGGTGATATGGTAGAAGTGTGGCAGCAGAAATGAAGCGAGGCGTCGGTGGAGCGCTGCAAGTCTCCAGGCTGTCAATTGCCTGCCTTCAGGCTATCAGCGAACGCAGTGATTAATTGTAGCGTAGCGCGATATTTAACAGAGTATCAGGCTTGACCGAGCTCGGGAGTTGTATGAAGTGGCTAGCGAGCTAAGCGAGGCTACATTGGAGGGCCGTATATGGTCAGGCGAATAACGCCTTTTCTTCGAGCTCTTCTGGGAGCTCCAACGCTTGTCTTCGGAGTAGCGCTATATGTAACACACGTTGACTTGAATGCCTGATCAAGAAGTGTAATATGCCGATCGAAGATTCTTGTCACTCGAGCGTTGGCGGATATAGGGCGTTTCTAGTCTTCAGATTGTTGGCCTCCTTCGCCGAGGCTCTTCAGTGCGCTCAGCGCTTCGTTTCAGCGTAGCGCGATGTGCAACAAATCTTGACTGTGTGTCCTCTTCGGAGTTGGTGTTGTATCAGCAAGGGGCTGGTAGTTCTTTCTGCCGTTCCTATATCAGCGATAAGCAAAGCTGTAAGTGCTACGACCCAGATTCGATCACGGAATTGTCGTACCCCCTCCCCTGTACTGCTCCTCATTACCCTCTTTCTAGTGACAATCCCCATATGAAAACTCGCTAAAAAAAGGAAATCGGTATGGGAACCCTATCCAGTGACACAAGTGTCAGCTCTCTATTTTTGAGGAGAGCAGAGGCAAGAAGATACTAAGACTACATTGTAATAAGAACACCAGTTACATTGAAACAGTGTTACTTTCCCTGATGTTTCTAATCGGCGAAGGATGGGAGACTTGGGTTTATGTACTAGGAGGGGGAAGAGAGGTGGGACTGGAGCTAGGCACTTCAGAGTGGGAAGACATCAGCAACGGGCGGGCTCCGGGCAGCGTGTGGTATTGAAAAGTGCGAAGAATGCGGAATATATGATGATGATGGAACCGAGGTCAATTCTACATCTTTGCAATATCAAATTTGACGAGGACTCAACACAGTTAGTCTCACCGTCGCTGGAAATTGCATCTCCGTTAAGCGAAGATGGTTCCAAGGATTAGGAACGCCATAGCTATATATTTCAAGGCTTTCACTCCCCCTTGAATCCATCCTTCGTTACTAACGTCCCTGTCCTCCCCTTTCACCATTCTTCCGTCTCGCCTCTGGTTCAAGCCCTCAATAATCTTCAAAAAAGCACTCACTCCTCCCATTTATCACAAACCACAATATCATTATCAACATGTCATTCAATTTACCGAGTACTAAGCTGCGTTTAGGAGACAATGATATTGCGAATACTTGTGGATGCTCTGTGTTTGCTTTCTCCAAGGATTATCCACCGACGAGATGTGAGTAATTGAGTGACCGTGGAGTTGTTATTTTGGTGTAAAGCGTTAGGTATGAAGGCATGGGAGGGGGAAGAAGGACAGAAAAATTACGAGTTACTGAAGAGAGCTTCGTATCTCAGTGGACTCTTCTTTGAACTTGGGAATGATGAATTTTCTACCAGATATCAATTGTAAGTAGACTATCGATAGAAAGATTTATAATGAAATACAGCGCTATCATATAAGAAGCGGCAGACCACCACAAGGCTTCAAAACCCCTCTAGATAACGCCAATTGACAAAACATCGATTAAAACATCCGCGATATATAGTAACATACATCCAACCAGATCCGAAGTCTAAAAGCCAAAACAGATATACTCAGAACAAACATCTCCCACTAAAATTTAGACTCCACCCCCCTAACCTTCTTTGGCTTCGTCTTCATGCCAAGACGACTGTTAGCAACCACACACCAAGCCGTGATCTGGACATCCTGAATCGCATCGACCATCACGGCATTAGGCGCCTTGTTCTTTTGCTCGACAGCTCTTGGCCAGAGTTGCTATTCAGATCATCAGCATAAACCCTCTCGCCATAATCCCATCCAAAACTGAAATAAAGAATAAGGGGAAGGAAAGGGACATTAATAACTCACGTCCATGACCGCCTTGTGCGCCCCCTCCGCCAAAGCAATGATACTCCTCCATCCAAAAATATCCAACGGATCCATGATATCGGTCCAATCTTGAGTAAGCGTCATATACGCCATATGCATCCCACTTCCCCCTCCCAGCTTCGCAATCTGGTCCTTCACCATGGTATCAGCCGACCGGGTATTGGCGAATGAACCTGAGATCGGGAATTGCTTCGCAGGGATGAAGGAGTGCGCCCAGCGTGCATCAGGCTCTTTAAGGAGGCAGAGGTCGTTGGCGTTGCATGTGTCGGTGGGGAGCCTCTGGATGTTGGGTTTGGGGGGCTTGGCTTTGGAGGAGAAGCCCAAGGTGCTGTTGGTGGCGTGGTTCGAGGGGGAGTGAGAGGATGTGCCTTGGTGAGTGTCGTACCAGGTAGCGACGGCTTCAGTCCATTCTTCGGCTGGGTAGTTTCCGTAGGCGCGAGATGTGTCGAGAGCATTATCGATGTAGTCAGATGGGAGGATGAGGACACCGTCTTCTGGGCGGTCGACGCTGGTCACATTTGAAGACGAGATGGAAGAGAGATCTCGTTTCATTGGTGACTCAGGGTATAGTTGATGGCCTTGCGCAGCAGGAACAGGAGCTTCGTCAGAAACACGGACGATAATTGCGCATTTCGAACCAGGCTGGATGAAAGTACTGATAGGAAGCGTAGTGAGGTCCTTGCCGTCAAGACTACCATCAGCGGGAGGGGACCAGATATCTTTGATCTGGCCCGCTTGGCGGAACCAGTTCTGCCAGTCCTCTGGGGTAAATCTCCTCCAGTATTCGTCAATGTTCTGATCGTGTGTGATGTCTAGAATGATCAATTCGCCAGGGTACGCATCGCAGAAGTTGTTAAGGTCCTGGACGATGTTTTCCATGGTTCGTCCAGTGGCCCCAACTTGATACGTCTCGCTACCAAGAGGACTGAAGTGGCCGGTGAAGAACCTATTGTAGTAGATTACCGGGCGAATGTCAAAGATCCGAGCGCCGAGTTCAAGCTGCCTGTACAAATGGTAGACTTGGGATTGTGTGTTGTGTGGAATACCCGTCCATGCGAAAGTCAACTCGGAAAGTCCAGCATTGTGACTTGCTGGTAGGGAAACCTCTCGGAGTGTCTTGTCGCCAATCGTTGGAAGCGTTTTTTGCATCCAGCCCGTTGGAGGAGCAATACCGACGTAAGAACCTGTTTCACTACCACCAAGGGCGAACGAGACAGCCCCGTCTAGAGCGAACCCGAGAACCACCTCGCTTCCCTTTGGCAGATTGACAGTGGCTAGCTCCCCACCAAACTTCACCGAGACTTTCTTCCCGTTATCCTGTGTAGCATGCAACGTGAAACTCTGTGGCGTAGGCGCATCGACAAATTCGTAAACAGCTTCCGCCTGGCAATCGCCATTATCACTGACGTGTTTCTGATATTCGACGTAGAGGGTGAAGGAGGTGCCTAGTGATGATTAGTATGTTGAGACAGTCGAGCGCATTGAAACAATTTCGTACCTGCTTTGATGAGTGCCTGCGGTTTCCAAGACATCTGATAAGAAGAGCTGCTCTTCAACTTCCAATCGTACGGCGTTGAGTTAATAAGGGGAACATAGGTTGCAGGACCTGCGAATGTAAGCTGGACCTGAGTTGCAAGAGTCACTACTGCAGCAATGAGGAACTTGGTTGAATACATCTTTCCGTGAAGACTTATTTGGGCATAGAAAGAGGATTCAGTAACCGAGTGTGCCTAGCTAGACAAAGACATGGATGAGGATTACTTGAACGAGTGGTGTAGTTATGAAAGACGCAATGAAAAAGGAGACGGTACGATTATGGAAATCTCGTATATTTTACACATGAGTGAATAGATTTTGTGAGTAAGCTAAGAGGTCCGTCCTAGGTCGATTGTACTAGAAGGAAGTTCTAGAACAATGGTACCAAAGTACCTAATTGAGCTTTCCATGGTAATGTACCCAATGATACCGTCAGCCCACATCAGTAGCTTTGAACCACGCACTATAATCGAATACTTTGGTAACTCTACTACCATGAAATATAATGGCACGTGCTATTTTACGTGTGGATTCTGTAAAAGCGACCCTAGCTAGACATGTGATTCAGCGAAATATGATAATACAACTCTGGCATCTAGAATACAGAATGATGAGCATCCAGTGGATGGGGCCCATCCATTTAGTTCCGGGATGGTGGTAAGCCAGGCGTCTCTAGGAGTTGATTAAGCGAGAAGAAAATCATCGAAAGAAGCATGGCTCTATTCAGTATTTTGTTGACCATTAAAGGAGGTTGGAATGGTGTTTTTCAACGGTCCAGACGGTATGAAACTTTGGATGGCATTTTCAGAAACAGGGTACAGAAAGGATAGGGTTCTTGACAAAACTATGATGCAAGACAAAATCCCATCTACTTGCCAGTACGTACCGCTGCCATCATAAAGATTCGAGGCATGTGCATCAAAACACTAAAAATGCGTCGCGACAATGGGCCATCTCCACAATACTACACATACTACATGCTTACATGTCGTAAGGCCATATGAGGTGCTATCGCAGTCGATCACTACGAGGGGCTAAGTGTAACTTTCAAGGAAAGCAGATTCTCCATCGGCATCTCAACTTCGAAGCATATCTGTCCACGTCAAAAAAGGACAAATTGAAAAAAGGGAGTGACCTTCAGTGCGATGACAGCAATCGCGGGCCGTTCCTAGCGGCACGCTTTCAAAAATGGAACAAGGCCAGAACTATCTTGACGCCAAGCCCCATGTTTGTGAAGCTTAGTCTGATGACATCTGCCTGTCTACCAGTAGAAACCCAAGCTCCTGGCAAACATCATTATATCTGAGAAAAATCAAAAGGATGACTTTATCAGAAATATATGGATCTTTGTCACCTGAAATCCTATCGCAAACGTCCTACAGACGCAATGGGAGGATCTCAGTCCAACTTAATGGGTCTTGAAACTGCTCAAGATCTCGAGGCGCCAAAAAGTTCAGCATAGAGGCTCGGATATACTCCCTAATATGGAAGTGATGGCGCTTTGCTGGTTGAGAGAAAGGCATCTCGGGCTAGATTCTTGCAGGCGTCTTCCGGCCTTCTCTTGGAATGCTGAATAGTGAGTTGTTGTGTGCACTGTGGTCGTAACACTCGCATGCGTGAGCTCTTAGTTCGCATGAGGTCCTAATGATTCTCGCTTGAGATGAGCCTCACATTCGCCACCGCAATCGCAGTCATGAGATAAAGTTATCGAGATTATCAGAAACTTTCTTCGAATTTTGACTCGCCGCCAGCTGATGTTTCAATCAGGTGTCATATCCGGGCACATGACCAGTTTAAGCTTTTCTGAACAGCATGGCCACATCGTGAACTTTTGCCGATGTTGAACCTTATTTCTCTTGACGGCGAAATATTTGGCACGCAATTTTCGAAGTGTGTCTGTTGTCCCACAGCTCGAGTCAGTAACAAAGAGTTTCGCTTTGGACCCTGAATCTTATCAAAATAAAGCATTTTGCAGGAAGTTTCCTGTTTGAGAGATTTCCGTCAAGATTTACTTCTTATTCGCGGAAAGAGATATCGGATAACTTTGATGCGAAGGAGGCGGAGATCGAGTGACAAGCATTTAACTTCACTCGAGGGCCGGCCAATTCCCTGCTTCCTGGCTTGCGCAATTTATTCCTTAAGAGGAAAATATGTTGGCCACAATATCGAGACGTCCCCGCATGATTCTAGAAAGAAGCTAGAAGGAAGAGGTTGTTCCGTCCACATTAAGGCTTAGGCTAGCATAGGAACTCCTGCGAATGCGGTGGCCAATATCCTTGTTTTCACAACAGCGACAATCACAAGCTGATGTATGCGTCTGGTTCATCGATCACCAGATTTTATATTTGACACGAATCAGCGGTCTAATCGTCGCCGCGCAGTCTTCAGAAAACGAAGAGATTTGCGGAGGTAAGGGTGTCTTGCAAATAGCGGCGGTTCGAAGAAGGTTGAAGCATAGGAGAAGTCTCCGGACAGAGATCAAAGCTGAATCGCGGCACGAAGACTTCAAACAAACTTGACGAATTTCGAAATTTTAGGGCCGGAGATGTGCCAGTATAAGGCTTAGTGGTCGATCAAGGCAAGCCCGTGCCCGAAGACTCGGAGAATTACTTCGTAAGCTGCAAATCATTGTCAAATACCTGGGAAGATCGATTATTGAGCCACCAGATCGGTTCCCAGATGTTGGTTGCCGTCTAGCAAGGCTGTCTAAGGTTGTTTCGGAGAAGCTTGCGAAACACCTTAATTTGATCTAACAATTTTCGGCTCTGGTAGTCCTTTGTTTGAAAGGTAAAGCGTTTCTGACGAAATGTAAAGTTGGGGTGGCCCGGAGATATTATACAATCTAATTTTGAAGTGCTGATTGATTGCTTGCTAATGATATGGGTTGCCATTATGAGCCGAAGAGGGTCCTTGTTGTCATTTGAGTGGGACAATGGGGCAAGTGCGGAATGTCAGCGTTCTGGACGGCGACCTTTTGGACTTCTGATTCAATGTGAATAATATTCCACAGTCCTTCTTCAGGGTGAGTTATCGGGGCCGTTGCCCGTTGCCAAGACATAATCCAAGATCCCTTCAAACCCCTTCCAAATGACCAATATCGCCAAAACAAAGTTCGGATGGATATCCTTGTGCCAAGAAATATTCGCATCCTCCTTATAGAAAGAAGGTTTATTCGTCGGCTGATAAAACGATGTAGAGGTCCAAGCATGGGGAATAGTGCAGTAAATTTACCAAACAACTTTAACAAGTCTAACTTAGGCAATTGTCGTAGCTGAGCAACAGGGTGTTTATAGTGCAGGTGTGGCGTTGAGCATGGAGCATCTGACTGGGGCGGGAGTATGAGGCTCTTCAACTGCTGCTTCCTGAAGTCTGCGTCTAACCACGTCTACTGTATTATGCGTCAAGTGCGGCAGGAAGACCGGAATATGGACAGCCGGCCGCGAGTAGTGTGAACGAGAACTTTGATCTAGGAAAGTTTACAGCTGACCGTCTGAAGTAGGAGGTGAAGAAAGTATGTTTGGTGAAGAGGCGTCACGTCCCTAGCCTGCGCGCAACGTGGTGTTGCAAGACGGGAAAGCATGGACTAGCTGTTGGAGCATCAATCTTCAAGGGGAGTTGCTATGCTTTGCAAGAGGGTCTTTGGATCGCAGTTGGCTATTGGCAATGCATGTTGCCCCCCCTCTCTCGTCCTATTGCAGCATCTTGCTTGCAGCCCAAGAAGTTTGATAGAGGCTCGGTCTCAGCCAACCGGCGGGCAGTAGGGGCGCGGGTGGATTTGCGGAGACTTCGTCCAAGGTTGTCAGAGCAAGAATCCCAAAGCGTGAATAATGGCGCCATTTTGTGGTTGCTGGCTGGTGGTCGGAAGGAACTCCGATGGGGTCAGGATCTCAAATTCATTCTCAACACGGGGGCTCCAATGAAAATGTACGCGAGTAAAGAGAATGTAAAGAGTGACGTACATAACAGTGGTTCTCTGCTATCATATATTGATATAAAATATTTGGCGGGTCTCCATGACCATAGTAAAAACCTTTGCTCCCGGTAGATGATGTGAGGAAGGAAGATGAAGATGAAGATTCGGATTCAGGAAGCGGGCGAAGATGGTTGAGTGAGAATGCAGAGCTTGGCGTCGATGAGTGGTGGTGTTGATTGCAGACGGCCATCGATATCCAAATTTTGTAAGGTTGATGTGCCAGACGACCCTAGACCGAGAATTGGTTCCAAACTCGCCTACGCCATGTCCTGGTTCTAGCGCAGCGGCTTATCCAAGCATCCGAGATCGTCGACTTCGGTTACTAAAAAAAATAGGTGGTACCTGCCGAGGACTAATTATTGACTACACGACTAGACATCACCTTCGCGAGGCACCAAACGAAGTCATCTGCTCACTCACTAACTGCCGCCCAGCACTCGTAAGACTTTGTAAGCTCTTAATCAAATGGCATGAGTTGGCACGTACAGCAAAAAGAAAGAAACTAACCTAATGGTGCACGGTACTGTAAACAGCCGGCGCGCATGATTGTTGGTCGATTCAGCCTGATCGAACACCTAATCCTGTAAATAACCTTAGGTGATGCCTTTGAGCCTCGAAGTTCCGAGGATGGCAGATGGCCGGGGTGCGTCTTATAAAGTTTAGACGCGGATATATATAATTTTGGCGCGTGAAGGAATCGCTGCGGGGATCCGCATGGGGAGCCTCTTTGACACTGCGGTACATTCTCTCAACGTCCAAGCAATCCTTCGCCATTACCCGCATCACCGCCTTCTCGAAGATCCTCTGACAGAGACTGACAGTGGCTCTTGACGCCCAGAAAGCCGAGGTAGGACCTAGTATCCCCATCCTGACTCGATGCGATCCTCATTACTGGTGTTGACGGCTGCAATGACACAGTTCTCCGTTTCTCGCGGCTATCTCCCCCCCACAACGACTTAGGGGCGCGAACACTATTTCCGTAGAATCCGTCCTCTCGAGCCACTCTTTGGCTGGTGCCATCTGCTGAAACAAGGGTCTCGGAAACCGGGTTGTAAGGAGTAAGGGTGAAGGATACTGCCCGTACTAAGGAAAGACTCTGCGAAGACTCGGGTCAGACGAAGTTTACCACGAGCCATCACCCAGACCGTCAGACGCTTGCCTTTGTCTCTGTTTGGAAGCACCGGCAGGGAATTTGCTAGTGACCAACTGCGGAGCTACCTGTAGTGACCACCAACCCACATGCAAGTAAGTGGAATTTCTTTTTGTTGTTTTGTCGTGATATCGATCAAGGATCTCCAGTTATCAAGGGTCTCTCTTCCGTTTCGTCAGCTCTGCGCTCTTCCGCTTCCCAAATGGACACAAATAAGAGGCGTCTTCCCCCAGCCATTTCTCACTTGGCTGCCCACTCACATCTGCTCATTTCTGCAACGCATCACCCAACCAGATTATTGTACATCGATCGAATCACTGCAAATCGCTCCACGTTCTACTGTGTTCCGTACTCCGTACTACTATACGCACATATAATATTACTAGCCACCTGACTTCTACCTTATTCTTCCCTCTTCTTCTTCTTTCTCCTTTACGATGTCTTTTCTTTCACAAGCAGACCTCCCTCTTCTGTCCTTCACCAACCTCCTCCCTATCTTTACACAAAGCCCCGCTATCTTGTCTACTTTCAGCATGGGTGGCAGTTCTGCCTACACCAACGAGTACCCCGCTCAGCGAACTCCAACCACAATGGAAGCACTTGAGATTGCGAGGGACAGTGAGGAAGGCGCCAGGGACCCAACTGTCATAAACGCCCTCGAAAACGCGCTGACAGCAATCTGGAACAAGATCGAAGCCCAACCTACTATCTATATTATGACAAGAGACGAGTTCGCCATCTTCAACTATTTCCAAGGTCGTTTCGAAGGCATTGAGCTAGCATCTGCTGCAAGAAAGCGGTATTGGGATAATTTGGAAATCGCCAACCATTCTTAAAGTTTGACTGAAGGACCTTAGAGAATCAACAGCGCCTCAACAACATTCTGGTTCTCTCTCTTGCCACTGGAAGAACTCAACAGCCTCCCAAGTCAGTCATCCTCAACTCTCAAATGACCATCATAAATCACAAGAATTTCTCCATCTCTTCACCAACAAACAACAAAACTGGCAACGGAGCAATGGAGTCGAACTCCAAAGCAGAGCTATTACTAGGCTCGGAATTAGGCTTGGAAGACACAAGAAAGTCGAGGCCAAGAAGCCGAGATGGGCCCGGCTATAGAATAATTACTTTGGTAGTTGTTGGAGTATTTACTCTCTTTTTCTTTGGAATAAGTGGGTACTTTGCCACGGCCACACCCTCGAGATTCAGTTTTAAACCTGGTACACCATTCAGTACACCATTCAATCTCGTCAAAAATGCAATTCAGGTTGCTCTAGCCGGTCCAACATCGGCTGTCCTGGAATGCTTCCAAGTATACCAGCCCGTACTTGCCCCAAGCAGTGCCACCGATGAGACAACGCCAAGCGATGGATTTGAGAATACTACTACTATCCGTTCTACGGATGCCGCTGCCAGTTGTCAATCCCTTTTGATGGAACACTCCTTTGGGTTCTCCTATGGGATCCCATTTGTTGGTAAGCTGCCAAGCCTTCGCAGATAATGCCTCACTGACAGATGTATAGGCAATTATGTTCCTCCAGAGTGTAAATTTAATCGAGTTTCCATGAATTTTACTGTTACGTCTCGCGGTCGACAATTCGATCGCCTAGCACTTATGTACTTTAATGATACCGAAGTTTGGCGAACATCGACCGCAGAACCTACCACTAATGGCATACGCTGGGAATACATTAAGGACATGACTGAATACTTGTACTTCTGGAATTCACCTCAAACTCTAATCTTTGACCTTGGCAACCTCATCGATGATACGTACACCGGCTTCTTCAATACCACTTTAACCGCCACATTCTTTACTAGCGACGATACTACCACTCCAGCATCTCTCATTTATCCAATCTCCACAAGAAAAGGCGCCTCTAATTTGGCAAGTGTCTTTATGCTTCCCTCAGACAATGCTACAAACACCATGACCTTCCCCAAGAATGTAAACCGTGCAGTCTTCTCAGTGTCAGCCTGTGGTCAGGGAACGGAGGAGTTCTGGTGGGCAAATGTTTTGCAATCAGACATCAATAGCTTCGTTCCAGTAGCTGGAACTCTGTATGGCTACTCTCCCTTCAGAGAGGTGCAAGTTTTGATAGATGGCCAGCTTGCGGGTGTCAGTTGGCCATTCCCAACCATCTTCACTGGAGGTGTTGTGCCAGGATTATGGAGACCAATTGTTGGCATGGACGCCTTCGATCTTAAGGAGCATGAAATCGACATCACACCATGGCTCTCCATTCTCTGCGATGGCAAACAACACACCTTCGAAATACGCGTGGTCGGTATCGAAGACGATGGCAAGACCTCTGGCTCCTTGACACAATCTGTCGGCGCTTCCTGGTATGTCACAGGTAAAATCTTCATCTGGCAAGACTCCGCGAAATCGATCACAGTCGGCACTCCCCCAACAATCCTCCTCCCCGCCCCTGTGGTCTCCGTCTCACAGACACTCACCAAGGACCGCACAGGTGCGAACGAAACACTAGAGTACACAACAGATATCACCCGTAAGCTCTCTATCTCCTCACAAATAATAACGCAATCCGGGACCCGCCTCGTAACATGGACGCAAAACCTCTCTGTCAAAAACTACGGTCTCTACACTCTCTTCGGTGCCGTGCAAGTCAACCGTCAAACCACATCCGGCATTGACCAGAGCAAAGGTGGCGTGTATTACAAGAGTGTATACACCTATCCACTCTTTGCAAATACAACATACCTCTCCGACCCCGTCTCCGGAAACTTCACCCTCGATGCAACAGTGAACCGTGGCCTTTCTCTCAGCTACCAAGGTTCCCCCGTGCATCCCACAGGGCTCCAACCCTTCGCGCATCTCTCACGCTCGAAATTCCTATTCCCATCCTTCACTGGCACGTCCCTCAATACCGTACAAAACGGCACGGCGCACTACTTCGGCAGTCCGAGTGCGCGTACGAGTTCGGGGTATGGGAGTACGAGTCAGGAGTTTGAGTTCAAGGGGTTGAGTGGAGGGACTGAAGGAGGGAGTAGGGAATTGTATAGGAGGAGTGTTGAGGCGGTTAATGGGAGTGTAGTAAGGGATGTGGAACATCTTGTTGGTGAACAGGTTGGGTTATATAACGGAATGCCTGGGACGATTCAAAGGTTGGGAGGCGATGTTATTAGTCCGAAGGAGGCGCTTGGTAGGGGCCCGGGAAGGGCGAGGAAGGTGCTTGTTCAGAGTGGGAATTGAAGGGTTGGGTTGTCGATTGTCTAGTATGGCAGGAGGATACCTTTCTTGTCGGTCATTTATACACACATTATATAGTGACGAAGAGGGCTTCATTGTTACGAACAAAGGGAATTGGGCACTTTGATGATGGAGAAGTACATAGATAGTTTTAGCTCCTCAAATACGATATTAACTCTCTAATCTTTTTGAACAACATCACTTTCCATTTCCAAATATCCACAACTATTATTCCCACAAAGAACATTTCCTAGCATATCTCTTCACACTCCCTACCCCGTCTTCCTTCTTGCGATCTCTCCAACTCAATACTCACCAAAAAACACCTCAGCCATCATCACCATAGCCCCCCACATCAACTTATTCTCCATATCCAACATCCCATTTCCCCCTCACACCATGATACTACCTTTCCATGTGTTCAAGAGGCATCATGTCATTAATCTCCGTGGGTTGAGTATCACGTATACCGTGCTTGAACATGAGATCTATTGGATGTCAGCTGTGTTTTGGAAGAAGTGATCATTTGACGAAGGTCTATCTTGGTTGAGGACGCTGGAGGAGGAGGTCAGATTGAAGGGGGTCTAGAAGATGTAAGAGTGACTAGATTGACTCGTGATGATGTTCAGGTGCTGTAATGTGAAAATAGACAGAATGTTTGTCAGTACTTGGTACCATTTCTTGATTTTCTGGTTTTACTGGAAGGAGATGGAATGAGATAAGAAAAGGCAATGTCTGATAAGGGAGCCTGAATCGGAGTTAATGTACGCCGAGTGATGGCTGGTTGTGGTTCCTCAACTGAGCTGTGAGGTTCAAGATTATAGCGTGGTGGTATGAGAGTCAAGTATTCCTATGCGGGTTTCCAATGAGCTGAATCGTTCGCACGCTGCTAGCAGTCAACCACAACTCCTCCACTGAAATCACACCATATTTTCTCGAGGACAAAAAAGACGTATGGTGGCATGATCAATTCTGATATAGTCATTCGCATCTCCCAAATGCTCTGGGCCCCTCCCTCATGCAAAGAGCCATTCGCAGATGCAGTTTTCCCCAGGTTTGGTTGCAATATGAACACCAGATGTTACCCCATCGCCCCATAATTCGCAAAAAAAGAATCAAGAGATGAGTACACCAGAAACACAGGAATATCTATGATCTAGGCTTCTCCTTCTTCTCCTTCCACAACGCGGACAGACCGACTCCGGAAACCTTTACGACCTTGAATCGCACACCTGGAATATCTCCCTTGGCCTTGCCCTTACGACCGAATCCTGCCAATAGCACCTCATCGTTCTCGTCTACGAAGTTGAGACAACCATCATTGGGGACTGTGAAATGAAATGTTAGCTTTCCATCAATCTCGAATTTCCGATTCATTCTTATGTGTGAGGATCGCCATTGCTACTCGACGCCCTTCAAACTAGCCCATTCAAACTCCCACATGTGTATTCACACCCCAACCTCTCTCGATGGCATCCCCCTTGATATCTTTAAAAAAGCCGTAGACCTACCGAAAGCAGTAACCTTCTTTCCGTTCTTGATCAACTGCACTCTAACACACTTTCGAATGGCCGAGTTTGGTTGTTTGGCTTCGACTCCGACCTTCTCGAGAACTATACCCTTAGCATGGGAGGAACCTCCGAATGGCGAGGACTTGAAAGCGGTTCCGAGAGCACGCTTCTTGTATGAAAGATCGGCCCAGCGTTGCTCGCGACGATGATTCTGGAGCTTGCGGGCGGCGTTGAGACCACGAGGCTTTCCTTTACCCATGATTGCTGTCGCGGATTGACGTTAGATTCTGTGCACTTCGATATAAAGGTGGGGGGGGAAGTGATGATGAGATGGAGGATGTGCAAGGGAACGTACCGGTTTATGGCGATAATGGGTGCTGTAATTAGTATGGCGTTGTCGTCGTCGAAGAATGTACGTCGAGGAAACGAAATCTGAAAATTGGGCTTGGTGGGCTGCGACCTCCGTAAGCGAGTGCGCGTTCTCATGATCACGTGTCAATCTTCTGGTTCACCCCTGTCGAGCTAAGAGCTCCTCGTCATCGGCCAAAATATTCGCCGCGAGTACGAACTTCAATGCGATAAAGCCAATCGCGAACATAGAGTCCGAGTCTGACATTCCTGCGCCGTCCCCATTCCAAACGACATGTAACCATGTCTCAGCCGGAATCTTCCCCAAAGGCCAAGCCTAAGCTTCTGAGGGAGCCTCCTCCGGCTTTGTTTCTAGGTCCGCCTTCGCAGAATGCCTCTCATGTTTCTCTCCCATCGACAATTCCTCCTGTCGTCCCTCCTCAGCCTTCAAACCTAGCACCGACCCGCGAGCCTCTTGTAAGGCAAAGATCTCAGCGTATGACGGCGACACGAAATCAAGATGGAGATGCTCCAGGACTTCGGCCTCCGCTTCCAATGCGACATCAGGAATCAGAAGGGAAGAAGCAGGCGGACAGGACTGATGCGCTATGGTCTGAAATGCAAGGAACATTAGAGGATGTGGAATTGAGTGCTGCGAATGGGATTCATGTGTTTGGTCCAGAGCATGGGAAGGCACTTGATGAATTGAGGTCAGCGCAAATCGGGCTAGCACAAGCTTGGGCGAGGAGTGAGGCAGATGAAGTCGTCGAGGGAACAGACAGGGGAAGTAATTCGAAAGGACTAAAGCTTGGAAGTGAGGGGAGAAGCGCACTTGATACCATGGGCAGCACCGCCGCTGGGAGTGTTCGACCTGGGAGTAGTAGTGGTGTACCTGCAGTTGAAATGATGGGAAGCAAGCTGGAGGAAGAGACGGAAGCTGATATCCTCTTGGCTAGGAAGAGAAGGGAAGCCAACGATCGGTATTTTCAGAGAGTCAATGCTGGGGTTCTGGATGTGGTGGCTAAGTTGGAGGAAGTTGCTGCTGCAATGAGAGCCGTAGAGCAGGAAAGCAGGGATATCTGGGGTGAGACTGAGAGTGCAGCAACAAGCATTCATGATTGACTGACTTTGTATATCCAAATGTTGTGTTAGCGACGGCGTTGGGGTGGGTATTCCTTCGAAGGTATTTTTCAGACGTGTGTATCTTGTATATTCAAAAACACCCTTCATCTAATTTACAACCGTTCTGTATAGTGCTAAATCCGTGCATGTGGTGGTTGCTGTAGCCACTTGCTCGCATGAAGCTGTACTGAAGCACATTGCTCCAAATATTCTTGAGATTGGCCTGTCTTGCCTGCTTGCCTGGTGTTCAACTCGCCGCCTGGTATTGTTACGCCGATAACGCCTGAAGCCTTTCGTGATGAAACTAGTTGCCAATGAAGAGAGAAACCTATATATACATCAGTAAAGGTATTTCAAGGATGGTTTGATACACATACAGCCATAACGCAGCAGCACATACTAATGTATGGACTCAACCGTTCTCCTATTCTAGCGCATTTCCAGAATATACCGGTGAATGCCCTATGTAATATTAACAACCAACTTTCGAACCTATGAGGCTTAGTAGTGAGTGGCCTACCCATCCTTATTCCTGTCCATGAAACCCGGAAACAGTTGGTGGCAGTAGGCGCTGGTACATATCAAGAGGAGAAGCACTAGCAGCGCGGACTGGAAATTGAATAGCGCGGACTGGCAAAAGAATCAGCGAGGCGGTCAAGTATCAGTATATCTCAGGCGCAAATGTTTTCAACTTACCATCTTTGTCAAAATTAAACGACCCTTCTGCTTTTGTAGAAGTATTGCAACAGCATAAACTTGGGAGTGCTTGTGAACACAATATCTCGATGGCCGTGTCGGCTTCGGATTATCTCTATCCTCCGTGTCCAGATTCTTACTCCGAATATCAGCCGGCAACCGTGCACCAGCTTTGACAATGGCACCAAGATGTCGACCACACAAGTATCTCGTCAATGATGTTAGCAAATATCGCAGCATAATCTTCTTCCATTTCGCTCAAGCATATCAAACCCCATCTAAAACCGAGAATCCTTACCAAGTCTGACGCTATGGAGCCCCGCGCACGTGTGGGAAAGAACCGTGGTCAACAGAACTTCAGTGACACCGAACGTAAGTACAGTCATTTGACCTCAAAGCTCAATACCCATTGACAAACCTCCTCTCCAGTTCGTGGCTTTCTCTTCGCATTCGGTGATGTTGAAGACCCCCTCCAAGACACCAAGAAGGTCCTGGACGAGATCGTAACCGACTTCATCACCGAACTCTGCTTCGAATCCGCTCGCTCCGCCCAACTCGCCGGCCGTCAAAAGGTCAAAGTCGACGACGTTAAGTTCGCCTGCCGTAAAAACCCGCGTTATCTGGGCAAGATCGATGAAATGGCCCAGGCAAAGGCTCACATCGACGACGCAAAGAAGCTGGTTGACGTCAACGATGACAAGATCTTGAAGAGCAATGCAAATGCGGCGGAGGAAGAGCCATTGGGTGCGAATGATGATGATGCGGATACCCAGACTGCGGGTGGAAAGAGTGCTGCTGGTGGAAAGTGAGAAATTGTCTGTTGGGTATTCGGGTCTGCTTTTTCGTGCCTTTGGGATGGAGTTTGGCGTGGATGTTGGATGATACCCGGCTGCGGCCAGTCACTTTGGGACGGAATCCATGAATAGAGATCAATGGAGCTCTACGTTTCTGAAAGCCTTGTAGTGAGAGCAATAAGTGCGATCATTCTATTTTATTCATGATCGTTTTCCTGATTAGGTCTCCATACAATCTTTTTTGCCCATTGTCTCTTTCAGAAGCTCAAAATACTATACAAATCGAACCAAGTTTGTGTTGGTTGTAGATAAAGTCGCACTGGCATGGATCTCAGTCGCCGCAACTCCTCTGTAGAAGGTGTTCAATCTGTACTCCTTAACAGAAAACACTAGATACAGCTTTGAAGTTTAATGCGAAGAGGACTATCAAACTCGTCAAGCACGTAGAGTTGGTTCTTAAGAGCCAGCGCTAAAGAATATCACATGTTTATTGTGTTACAATAAGGTCGCAGCACTATATCGAAGAGCAATGCGATATTTCTCAGCCCCTTTCTTCAAGGTCCTTTATATCATCGCTTAAATTTCTTCTCTTAACAAGTTTGAGCAAATGTCCAAGAAAGAATGCAAGGATACAACGAATAAACCTGTCATGGACAAGGAGCTAATTCATCGGAACTTTTGATAGATGTCATTTCCACTTATTTCTTGATCTTATGTTTGAGATCAAGATTGTCTTGGAATCAACAGCAATGCGGCGACGATCTCTAGAAACCACATTAGCGATTAAATGCCAAGCCGTACTCGCATTCGGCGTCGCGCTTTAACTTCCTCCAGGGATGCCAACTACCTATTCTTATATCCTCAACCAGTATTCGCATTCGGGGTGTAGATCTGAAGGGGCAAAGTCCTCATTTCATCATTAACAGTCCGTCCAATCTCATAATTTAATGTTACAGTAGATGTACATAAGATCTCCAAATGCCGACCTATTCAGACCCCAACTCACATTCGTTATCTACTTTCCTTGCTTGTCATAATCCAAGAACCACAGTCTTTCCAGGATTTTCGCCAACATGAGATCCCCAAGTAATGTACCCCTTCTTGCCATTGGAAGCATGGCAGCATCAGCCATGGCATGGGACTGGCCCAATGGTCTAGACGTCACTTTGAACGCGAACGCAACCAATACATGCAACTTCTTCAAGGTTAATTACCCTTCGATGACTATCATGCCAACAGACAGCAATTATACAATGGAGAATGAAGGTAAGCTAGCGCTTTTGAAAGTGTTCTGGAAATCACTAACTTGCTTTTAGTCTCTTGGAACGCCGGGAATTGGCTTGGACCTGCTTGTGTTCTTGCACCATCAAGTGCAGAAGAGCTATCTTGTGCAGTCAAAAGCCTGGTCACTTTCGCTACGCCTTTCGCCATGAGAGGAGGGGGACATATGACCATAACAGGTGCCGCGAATATCAACTCGACTGGTATTCTTATCTCAAGCACGAACCTTCTCACATTGGAACTTTCAGAAGATAAATCATATCTGTCTGTTGGTCCTGGACACAGATGGGGAGATACCTACGTCTACTTGGACGAAGAAGGGAGTGGGAAAATGGTTGTTGGTGGTCGTTACTCGCCAGTCGGGATCCCTGGGTATCTACTTGGAGGCGGCATGTCATTCTTCAGTTATGAATATGGTTTCTCGTCTACTAACGGAAACGTCAAAACATTCGAGGTAAGTTTTCCTTTCAGTTGGTCTCTTTTCCACGAGCTAACAGATAACTCCAAGTGCGTTTTGGCGGATGGTTCAATTGTTGAGGCCACTGCCGAGAACGAGTATTCGGATCTCTACTGGGCACTCCAGGGAGGTGGAAATTCATTCTGTCTTTTGACCAAATTTGACCTTCGTACAATCGATAGTCCGAGCATCACACTTGGCAACCCTTCATATGGCTATGGCGAGATGACCAAAGATCAATGGCTAAACAGTGTTCTCAACTACGTTATCAATGGCTCTTCTGACCCCAAGGCAGCCATCATTCCGGTTGCTCGATTGGCTGCCGGCATGCCAGGTCCACGATATGATGCTACGCTTTTCTACAATGGCAATTCCACAAAACCAGCGATTCTCAACGACTTCCAAGGTGGTCTTCTGCCAGCCAATAATATGACCACCCTCACTCCATTGACAATGGGGGCATTTTCGAAAGCGGTGGCTCCAGCTTTTGAGGAAGGTGGCGAGTCTCAGGGCCTCCATCAACGATTCCACGTCGTCTCTCACAAAGCTACGCGAGAAGCTATGGATATTGTTCACGACACTTTCTTTGATGGGGTTATGGCTCACAATCTTACTGGTCTCAGTGACTTCTTTGTTGGTCTTGCCTGGAATGCCATCACCACTGAGTTCATCGCCAAATCAAATTCTGGTACTGGATGTCCTCAAGGCATTCCCGAGGAACCTGTCTTTTGGGTTGAGGAAGCGATCACTTGGGGAGATGCCACAGATGATGCCAAGATCGAAGCTTTCGTTCAAGATGTCAACGCCAACATCACTGCGCAATTGACCGCTATCGATGCCACCGCAGCATACATCTATCTCAATGATGCTGATGCAGGTCAAGATGTCTTCGCTGGCTATCCAGCCGAGAATGTTCAGCGCTTGAAGAGCATTCGAGACAAGTACGATCCTCTCAAAATTTTCACCAACCTAATGCCTGGTGGATTCAAAGTTGCCCACGCTTAGAAATTGACTTCGAGAACCTTCCTTGTCTTGTATAACACAACCCTTCTATTTCCTTTGTCAAAGATTCTGAATTTTCGTAGTATGAACAGTATACAAGTGCATCGTTTTGCATAGAAATGGACATATTATTCTGAACCAGAACTCTCTACCTGTTTACAGAACTTCAATGTCTGCTCTTCGACTCAGCAGACCGCCAGTATCAGAATGCATTGCAATACTACCTAAGACTACATAGCCAAGCACACTACAGCGATAACGGAACGCGCTCCGAGAAGGTGAACCCGCCAATCGGGCTGACTCCTGCAGTGTGATTCGGGCAACCTTCCCCGCCTCTTCTCCAGATCCTCGACTTCCTCAACTTTTCTTCATCACAAGCCAAATTTGTGCGAAGGCTCTCTATTTACAGCTTTCTCTTTCCAAATCCAACTGCAGTCTGTTGGAGCATATCCAGTATTATTTGGCGGTTTTGAATATAAATCTCCAGTCACATTTCTCAATGGGGTAAGATCCAATTACTGTACCAGTTCGCTGAATTTCAGTTACTGAGGCTGGGACTAACATCCGCGTCACCAAGTAGTGGCGGCTTTGTGAACGCCTTCCATAATAGTTTCCTGGTCGAATTAGTCCATATCTAGCATTTCGCCCCACTCCTCATAATTGAAGAGGCCGCGATTTGCTGACTCGACATGCCACTATTTTGAGGCTTGAGGGATGCACCTCAACCTCACTGAAGGCTCTGCATCTCGTTATTTCTCTTTTCTCTATATACATTCTTGGTTAGAAAGCAGATTCAGATTTTGATTGCAATGCATCCAAGTGACAATGTCGCTTCCACCGCCGTCATCAAACACTCCGCTCCCCCATACTGCTCCCCCGCCATTTCAAGAAGGCAAGGCGGATGTTCATACATCATCTCAGGACGACGACTACCTTGAATCGCTGCAAAATATCCCCTCTAATTTCGACCTTGCTCTTAATGGGAGCACGAATCGCATTTTCCTTTCTCCCAAACCACCAAAGGCAGCTGATACATCCCTCCTCGATCCAGAAGCCTTTCGTCGATTGTCTATAAGCACAATCTCTTCCTACAGCCCTCAATCCCGTGGTGTCTCTCCGTACCCTGTTTCAACCGGACCAAGAACATTTAAGACACGATGTAAAGAGTTTTGGGACAGGAATCATGGATTGTTCCTGGTAGCACTCAGTCAGCTCTTCGGAGCTCTGATGAATGTCACGACGAGGTTGTTGGAGCTAGAGGGCGAAGGCATGCATCCATTGCAGATATTGTTCGCGAGGATGAGTTTGACGATGCTGTTTTGCTGTATGTGGATGTGGTGGAAAGAAGTGCCTAATTTCCCATGGGGAAAGAAGGAGGTGAGGTGGTTGTTGATGGCGAGGGGGTTTAGTGGATTTTTTGGGATTTATGGAATGTATTGTAAGTTTTGATATCTCCTTTTCCCCTACTTGTTTCTCGAGATTTAAACTACAGACCGCATTGAAGAATCATTCCTAAAACAAGAACAGATTCGCTACAATATCTCCCCGTGGCCGACGCGGTAGTAATTACCTTCCTCGCCCCCTCAGTTGCCGCATACGCTTGCTATCTGTTCCTCAAAGAACCCTACTCCCGTCCCGAACAGTATGCCTCCCTTATCTCCCTCCTCGGTGTGGTCCTCATCGCGCGACCAACATCCTTCTTCACCACTCCATCTCCCTCTCCTTCCACCTCCCCATCATCCAACACGACAACAATAAATACCTACCCCACCCCCACCTCCTCCCAACGCCTCTCTGCCGTCCTCGTCGCCATGCTCGGCGTATTCGGTGCAGCAGGAGCCTTCACAACAATCCGCTGGATCGGCCACCGCGCACACCCTCTCCTCTCTGTGAATTACTTCGCCATCTTCTGCACCTTCATTTCCACCTCAGTTCTCCTCCTTCCAATACCCTCCACGCCCTCCTTCGCACTTCCCATCGATCTTAAGCAATGGGGGATGCTTCTCTTCCTTGGAGTCTGCGGTTTCATCATGCAGTATTTACTAACCCAAGGCCTTGCTGCTGGGGGCCGAGGTGAGGGAGGACGGGCGACGAATATGATATATACGAATATGCTTTTTGCGTTAGGGCTTGATAGGGTGGTTTTTGGGGTGGTACCTGGTTGGTGGAGTTTAGGGGGGAGCGGGCTGATCTTGGGGAGTGCGGTTTTTGTGGCGTTGGGTAAGGTGAAGAGTCAAGGCGTGCCGAGAGGGAGAGATGAAGAACGCGGTATCGTGATGGGTCAAGTTTCCATAGGGAGAGGGGATAGGACAGCGGAAGAGGAAACTGGCTTGATGAGAGGACGGCAATTGGATGTTGAGCCTGATAATGATGTGGATGGAGACCATGAGATCAGGTCGAGACATGGGGACAGTCCCAGCTAGACGACCGATCGTTTATTTTGAACGTACAGGAGCCTGAAACTTTATAGAAATAGACAGAAAATATAACACACCCTTCACCCTAGCTCGACGCTCTGTAATATCACATAGGCTCGTCTAACATAAAACCACACTAACACCTCATAATATAACTTTTTTGTCTGACACACTGCTTTAAGAAAGACCTCCTTCCATCCACGAAATGCTCCGTTAACAATACTAGCAGGCTCATAGAAATCTAAACAAAAGAAAGAAGTTTAAATCTCCGTCCCACGAAAACCGAAAACACGAACCCGATAACTGGAATTACCAGCAGAAATCCCAATCTCCTACCTGGAAAGGAAACACAATTCACTCACACCACACTCAATGCCTCTCGAGTCACAAAGGATTATACATGACAGCACAATCCACTGTTTAGAGACTCTTCACGGCCAGCAAACTAATAGAGTACCCGAACTCGACATTCAAAAGCGAAGGTCTAAATGCATGATTTCTCAGACCATTCTCATCGAGTAGTACCAGAAGAGAGCATATTTGGGCCCAGCAGGATGGGGATGCCATAAATTGATTGTTAGAACAGACGAATTGCATTTGAATCGTGGCTATCGATGTGCAAAGGATTGGATACTGTGCAGTGTCGAAGAGAATGAGGTTCGCGCTTGAAATGCTTAATACGCCCCTTTCCAACGCCAGAATATTGATCCTGTAACTGTAATTCTTCCAAAGCTCAGGGTATCAGAGGCGAGACCTTCCCTGCATTCCCGGGGCTACAACGGAATGCCTAGCAAATGTGTTAAAGTATGATTTACTAAACAGGCAGTCTTGACAAATAATATAGGTAACGAAAGAGCATTGTCAGAGTAAACTATTATATTATATGTACAAAATGCTGAGATCTCGCAATTTATCCTCTAAACGCCGTTACAGTGCCATGCATGCTCTGTTCAATGCAGACGCCCCAAACGCACAAGTTTATATACAGAACGTTTTAAAATCACAACACCACGAAGAATCCAGCAACCAATGCAGCAATGAAAGGCAGACTAGAGCTTCCAATTCTGGCGGCCGCACTAACAGGAAGACCGCAGCAGTCTCTGTTGTACGTAACGTTGTTGTGCTGCGCAGCAACCTCAAAAACACTTCCCTTCCCAACATTATAGTAATCAACATTCAGAAATTTCGGCGGCGATCCCCATTGCTCCTTACATTGTTGCGTGCTGACTCCCAAAGACCCGATTCCAGTAACGTTGTTGGTGACATTCAACAACGGAATGTTGGGTACGAGAAGGCTGTTTCCAAGAATATTAATATCGTAGTTGAGATTGTGGTTCATTAGATACAGACGGTTTTGGGCATCTGCCACACTTAGATCCGGCGGCCTCTGAGCATCGCAAGGGAATGAGCGGTTGGTAGGATCGAAAGGTGTTTCCCACATTTGGCTAAATTGGTCGAGCATCCAAGGAAAGGCCGTCTGATTAGTGTCATAGTCAAGGAAAAAGACAACGCGTTTCCCGGAGATGATCATTGAGGCAAGTGTAGGCCAGTCATCCTTGGCCATTGGTACCTTGGGAGGGACGTATGCATAATCGACCAGTCCGCTTTCCTCGATGAACGGGATATATTTATCTACCAGCGAGTAATTTCCATTTCCCAGGAGGATTGTCACTACGTCGTATGGATGAGATTCGACCCAAGTATGAACCTCGCTGAGGTAGTCGGTTATAGGTCCAGCATCGAGCATTTCACAGGAACTGTGGCAGAAATGAGGGATATCGCCCACAAAATGCATTTGACCTTGTAAAAGCCGAATACCATCGTTGAGCTGGGTTGTGACTCCTAGAGCTTGGTTGGCGGCCGCATTTCCGGCTAAGACAAACGGTGAGTTGTGGGCCGCAACTTCGGTGATATTGCTGTATTTTCGAGAACAGAATTCGGCATAGTTATTGCATGGTGTTGTATTTGTAGCTTGTGGTAGTCGAGAGGTCGAGGACGCTGTAGAGTTTGATGCACCGTTCAAACCGGTGGTGGCACTGACAGAGCCTTGAAGGAGAGTTCGTGAATTGGTTGTGGATGACGAGTTTGTGGTTGTTGTTGTATCATTGCTGCCAACAAGTGGGGTTCCAATGCCAAGCAGAGTGGTGGTTGCTATTGAGGTTGTTCTTGTTGTTGATCCACTACTTATTGTAGACGTGGTATATAATGTGGAAATGGGAGAGGATGTCTCGCGTGTGGAGGTTGAAGTATATGAGAGGTAATCGCCTGTTGGAGTTCCGCCCTCAGTGATGCCTCCTGTCCCAGATATCGTTGTTCTGCTATCGCTCACGCTTGGAATTTGCGCATTCTGAGCATTCGCTGCAGCAGCGACGACGAGCCCGAGAGGCACACTTCTGGAGAAGAGCATGTTGGCGATGTGTCCTCTATTCAACCGACCACCAGGAGAAGCCCAATATTGTCAAAGAATGAGGATTCAGGTCAGTCAGTAGTTGGGAGGGAGTATTGGAAATCTTCAATAAAGATCAGGAGTTCTCGGATGCGCAAACGTCAATGAGTGTCGAGCGACAAGTACTATAGACTAGTTCTCGAAGGCTTGGTAAACATCTGAATATGCAGCAGTTGGCACTAGTTAGAGACAGCAGAGCAGCTAGACAAATATTTCGATTATTAGTTGAAATCTTCACACCTGAATTATGACGTCGAGAACGGACGGAAATGGCGCTCGGCATCGCTCCAAGACAAGGATGATTTTCCAAGAGAACAGCCGGAGGACGAGCTCAACCAATGAAACACATGTATGGAGCCTCGCTAGCTAGCGTCGATGCTTAATGATATCGGTCGTGTCCGTAGTCCAGGACTTAGGGCTGGCTAGGCCATGATCTCGTCTTGTCAAACCATACTGTGCCAAATGCTCTCGGAGATTTTCTACCAGCAGGAAGATTGTAAGCTTGAGATGCTGCCCTTGGTTTCAAGAATATTGTTCGGAATAGGTGCTGCCAACAATGTCCCGATTCTCATGGATCCCGTCATCAATGAGGCTGAGTAGCACTTTATGGTTTTCCGTATATGTACCGTAGCGGCCCCGAGATTAAAATCTAACTACAAGGGAAGAATAATACGAGATAGCAAGTTTTTGACTCAGAAAAGGACTGTGAATCGTCCCAGCCGGCTTCTTCGGACCTTTCTTCTAGAAAAGAGAAACATTGCAATGGCACTATACGTAGGAATATTACCTAGCAATGATACTAGCATGCTGTTGAGAAGGTCCAGATATATCAGTATTGTTCCGAAGTTAATGGTTGATCTTTAATGTCAAGAGGAAGAAACTGATGTTCTCAGGGATTAGGAGGCTGACCCACTTATGCGCAGAAAGTGTCCCCGTAGGCCAATCAACAGCTTATTTCCGCGCCTCTGAAGCCACCCGTTACAGGGGGCGCTGTGAAGTGACGTTTTGCTGGAACGGATGAAAGTTTTCTTTCCCGCAAATCTGGAAGAAGACGAACGGCGAAACAAGAGCCCAGAAAATTTCCATTTTCTGCACTAGCAACTTATACGAATAAGAGAATAAGACATTAGACGATGCGTTGAAATGTCTAGATCACAAGACCCTTGTCTTGGTCCGCTCGGCAGTAAGGATACCACATCAGTGGCTTAAAACGCATCGACGTGGAAGCTCGAGTGGACACTACTCGTGGTCGAAGCACTAGACACTACCTAATAAGGCCAAGACGCGCAACGTATTTGCCATGCATCCCTGATTGATGCACTGATGATGTCGTTGCTGGCCCAAAGATACGCGACTAACAATGAAAGAAAACTCAGAGACTCTCCGAAACTAACCACTCATCGGGAGTTATACACTACTGACACCTGTGTTGCGAGTATCTAGAATTATCGACTTTCCCTCTTAATAACGAAATCAACCCTTCTCTGCTCTCCGTCTGCTGCAGACTGCTGGTATTTTCCGCCACAGTGAGCCCTCAAGACCATTAGGTACTATGGTCCTTCCGTCTTTCAAGTCCACGTCCGCTCGTCGGAGAGAGAAAGAGGAAGAGCAAGCAGCAGTGGCAGGAAGAAGAGAACCAGGAGTTATTGTCCCCGGAGACAATCATCCTCGAGGAGCATCCTCAGAGCGCACTTTGACACCCAACTATGCACCAGACTTGGTAGATCCTAGGAGGGCAACACGGACAAGAGAGATATGGATCCTACTATCATGCTTTTGCTTCTTCGTGTCTGTTGTTTTCATCATCTTGGTACGGAACATTCCCAAATCATCAATGCACTGCTAACATAATTTCTAGGTTGAGATTGGCAACATTAGTGACCGTCCTGTCCTCCGATCAACCTATTTCTTCGAGCTCAATCTTTCGAATATCATCCCAGTGTCCACACCAGATGACATCGTTTTCACTAACTCCCTCGCGCGTTCTCTCGGCCTCCACGATTTCTACCAAGTCGGACTATGGGGTTTTTGCGAAGGCTATAATAATGAAGGAATCACATACTGCTCTACTCCACAAACACTATACTGGTTCAATCCTGTCGAAATTCTCCTAAGCGAACTCTTTTCTGGGGCAACGATCACTCTCCCCTCCGAGATCAACGACATTCTGAGTCTAATTAGGATTATCAGTCGTCTCATGTTCGGCTTCTTTTTAACTGGAGTCTGCATGAATTTCGTCTCTATTTTCCTTGCGCCAATCACTTTATTCTCGAGATGGTGGTCCCTTCCATTCGCCATTTGGACTTTTATCGCCGCACTCCTCACCACTGCAGCTACAATTGCCGCGACGGTTATGTTCATCATTTTCCGCAACGTTGCCACATCCCAAGACGAGCTCAACATTGGTGCCAGTGTTGGGACGCAGATGTACGCTTTTATGTGGGTAGGAGCTGTATTCAGTATCTTCGGCTTCCTAATTCACCTTCTCATGTCCTGCTGTTGTGCGTCAAGAAGAGACGTACGTACTGGCCGCAGGAGAGGTAGCAAGAAGGCCTACGGCGACCACGTTACTGAGAAACAAACCACCTCTCACAAAAGGTGGAACTCGAGCTCCCTGTTTAGAAGGAAGAGCTCGGCAGATGTTGTCTAATCATATCATCAAGAAGCTCATATATTTGTATATACTAATGCCAGGGTTGGGAAACAGTATGTTTGGCGTTGGATGTGGTCAATCAATTGCATAGCATTGAGGTTAGGAGTTTCGAGCTTTATTAGTGTATAGATAAAGTTAAGACAAATTCTATATCTGCTAATTTTAATACCTTTTCATGCACCATAATTAATAATCGACAAAAATTACTCCTTGGATCCGGGCAGTTAATATTCAGGTACTATTTCACACTAGCTTATAAGTTCGTTCTTCCCAGCGAGATGTCCGAGAACCGCAGATGAAAGACGATTTGAAATTAGTCTGATAGAATCGTCGCAACTATCTTCCTCTATGCTTAATTGTTTTGGTTGGTGACCTGCATTGGAATATAGGTTTTCCCGCTATCTTATACTAGTAATTACTTTTCTAAGAAAGTATCTGAAATTGAGAAATTATTCGTAGGCGTGAGCAAATGTGCTCGTCGTATTGCTAGTCATACCTCGCTTTAAACTTTGGTTATATATCGCACGGGCATATATTATCATCCCAAAAATTTGTGATTGTGTCTAATGTTTTCAGGGGTTTATGTCACTCTGAAGTGTTAATAGAGGATCTTTTAATTATATATATCCTGTGTACTAGAATATCACAGTGATTAGACCAATACTAACCCCTGAGAGCAGCCCACTTCTCTTTCCGGAACCCCCTAAGTTTTGTTGCACATCGCGCAAAAGGGCAATTCGGAATCGAGGCAACAAGATCCCGATCTCGAAATATAACTCTATAGAATTATTATCCACACAATCCTCTCATCGACGTGCAAATAGTATCAATTGAAACCTGAGGATTAAAGGCCCAATTTAACGCTTATGGAGTATTCGATCCGACCACGTTGTTGTGCTGTAAATCCCGAAGTCCATTTTTCAGCGTTTCGAAATTTTAGAAAGCCGCGCGATATGCAACAAATTCACGCGATTCCCCGATCAGGGGCCTTGCAGCAGCCAGTGGGATCGGAATAACGAATCTTCCGATTGGGGAACATCACCCACCCCCTCGGTATCGCAAGATCATCACAAAATGATCAAGTTTAATTACCAGTATTGTTGCTTCGCAGCCTCTAGGAGTCGAGATGGACCCCCAGCTAGAATACCCTTCATCCAAGCGCGCTCGCCTTTCGTAACCATACGATGACCGTGAACGACCCTTCAATTCGAACATTTAACATGTAGCCCAGCATCTAGAGCTCGCCGGAGAGCAATATGGACTCTCAGCAATGGAGGAGTGGGCAGTGTCATATGCGGAGGAAATTAGTCACGTTCCGCAAGGACAATATTAGCGGCGGCAATACGTTATCAATTCCTTAGGACAAATAGATGAATTGTCGGCAGAACACTTGGACGTTCATAGAACCCCGACATATGCGAGGCCTACCAATTATACTTCCAAGCTCATGAACGAGGAAGATTTGCCTGATAGGTCTCGGTGGAATCATAAGGATCAGAGACTGGGAGACAGAGCGCTCCGGTGCTGACTGAAAGGGTGCAATTGGCTTTGCCTTTCACGAGGATACAGCCGGAAAGTGCTCGACCAGAAGAGCCTATGTCATATGCCTCCCAAATTCCAGCTCTTCTCCAAATATTGCTGGGTCTATAAACCTCACACGCCCAGAAATGGAAGCAAAAGCAGATGCAGAAGGAGACTTGGAGTTAGGAAGAACTTCCTTGGCCAGCGGAACAGATCTCTCAACCCCAACATTTACTTCAAGACGAAGAAAGAAAAGGGGGAGATCCTTTAGCAGAATTCGAGTACGATCTGGATATCCCAACGTCAGCCAAACCTTGGAGCACACAAGACGTCCTCGATGACATAAACGCTACTCTCCAAGACGCTACACTTCCCCTCGCATGTGCTACGATCTCGAAATGCTCCACCACTACAGGCAACAACCCATGAAGAAAGCCCTTTACCGCCTCCATAAAATCGAGGCCTCGAACCTCGTTGCACAATGCTACCATCCCAAGACCCACGGTGCCTTCCTTGCGCGGCGAATAGGCACCCTCTATAAACATTACTAATAGCACCATTCACTGTCAATTGAGAAGCGTAATGGAATAAGAGAGGGACGAGTCTGCACAATGATGAGAGGGTTTTCAAAGCGTTTAGGACGTGGTTGGCGAAGCAGGAAAAGGGAAATATAACGCGAAATATATCCATAGAGGCGATCAATGCGACGGTATTGCCTGGGTTAGATATCTTGCCTGAGAAGCCAACTTCTGTACAAATGGTATATCGGTGGATGGCGAGGTTGGGTTATACGCCGTCGATTATGTGGAGGGGGAACCTATATTCCGAATGAAAATTTGAGACACCCAAAAGAGGTTGCTGAGGAATTAGAGAGCCAAAAAGAGAAGATGAAGGAGTTTGAGATTCTTAGGGCACTGAGGAGGAAGGAGGCTGAATCGGTGGCTGGGTTGGCACAGAAAAAAGATTACTGAAGAAAAACGTGCTGCATGGGAGAAGAGAGTAGTTGAGTTAGCTGAGGCTGAATAGAGGGAACGGGAGAAGTGGGCTGCGCGAGGTGTACGCGCTGCTCTACGGGAAGCAAGGTAATCGGAGTTGACACACAATTCCTCCTATTTCAAGAGAGAGACAGGCTATGGTAGTATAGTTGCCAGAAGAGACGCGAATAGAGCTTGCCATTGGATTCGGCGCAGAATCCAGCCAGTGAGAGACCAAGACATCAATTTCACGAGGACTTTTGTGCGGGCGGAGAAGCCAACTGAGTTGCCGCAGCCTCAGGTGAGTGAAGCAGACACGCAGGATACACGGGCTCTTGTACCAGGAGAGAGGGTTATGCCTTTGGCACAGGCTCGGGCAAATAAGAGAGGTCAATTGAGCTCTTACAAGGTCCAGTAAGTGGAGGAGAGACCCAGGCTCCTCAGGCTCCACAGCCTAATATACTAAGAGAGAGGCAAATGGACTTTCCAAAGACTCAAGCAAATGAGAGCCAGACGTACCCTACAGCAGTACATGTGTAAGAGAGGTCAATGAACTCCATACAGACTCCACAGGTTACTATCCAGCAAAAAAAGCCAACAATCTTCACACCATCTTCAGCTTGCAGAGTGAGGGCAGACCACCAGGGCCGAAGAACCAACCATGTGCAGAGGATGAGGCCGGGAGCCCAGTCAAAATTCTTCCCAGCCCTATCAGCGAAAAGGCCCGTGGTAGTCTGAGAACTAAGATGCTAACTGTTGATTACAAGGTACTACACTTCCTTCAAGATACCATAAATCGAGACCCAACGTTGCGCCGGGATTAAGCCATCTCAGAATGGTAATTGATAGCTATCTTGAGAGAGGTCGGGTATTGAATGTTACTGGGGCGGAGATAGAGACGAGGGAATCTGGGGTGGCTTAGAAACTACATGTGTTTATGAGGAATTGTACAATGGAAATTATATGCAGTAGCCTTTATGTTGTATTGATACTACCAGTGAGTATTTTTGCGACGCCAACGAAAGCACCACACGTCGAATTTTGAGCCAGGGGAGCTGTGAATGATCTAGCAATCAAGGAATAAATTTAAACACTTCTCCGCATATCATTTCACGAGTCAAATATAGGGATGAAATCACGTTTGTATAGTCCAAACTCAATTGGTGGCAGAGAAACCGGAAGTCATAAAATTTTAGCCACGGCTGTAGCTAGTGACAAAAGGCTGGGAAATTCCCTTCACCCAAAGTAGTTTTGTGTCTGCGTGAATTCAGTGGGTGGCATGTGGGATTTTCCCTCTTCTGTGCTGGTGGGTGGAACGGTCTGGCCCGAGTTACTCTACACATATTTTGGGTTTGATGTTATACATGGATCTTGAGCAGGACGCGTGTGCAGTATGTCTTATTTGCATTGATATATTCACGAAAGGCTCTCGCATTGTTCCACAAGGTGAGGATCTAACGATGCCAGAAATCAGGTATGCAGTAGTTTTCTTGCCATGACAACAACTGACCGTCTCGATCAGAGGATTGTACCTGGGCTATAAGCAAGTTGTAACATCGTTACTTCTTCCCCCTTTCCGTTCTATGCTAGAATCCGCGAGTGTCTCCATGCTTCTTACCGATGGCGCGTAAGACCGCTTCAGTGGTTTATGAGGTCCCTCGGATGACTTGTGAGGGTTTGATACGATCGAAGTGCTCAGCTCCTTGATATGAAGATTGACATGCTTCTCAAGCCTCTGTGCTGTAACCCAATTTTCTATTTCGTGGTTGGATTTCTGTACGAGGTTTAATTGAAGAGCAGCCGTGTTGAAACAGCATTTAGTGAGACCGAGAACGGCTTGGACATTGCTGTTCGTGATTAGAGTGCAGTCCAGTTCCAAATACGCACAGTAATAATGATGGATCGCATGCCACAAGGCTCTGATTTTGTAGAACTTAAGATGAGGACTCCAGGCCACGTCTGCGGGCCAAATTCCGTGGACCTGTTCATCTTATTGATCATGGATCTGGTTGCAGAGCCTTTTGATGGAGATATATATGTATTTTCGAGGTTTAACGCAAAGTGGATAACTTTGCCGCTGTGTTTCCGGCCTACTGTACTGAGAGTAATCTGGCTTGCTGTTTGAACACGGACAGCAGACCGAGCAATAAGCATTCTTGTTGTAAGAAGGGTTCTGAATGGGAATGAGGTATGGTCTATTCCCAATCTTAGAATTATGAAAAGTTGAAGAGATTGTAGTTTTGCCGATGGTGGAATTTAGTCAACTGTCAAGCAAACACGAATGCTGAATGACCAGAGACCCTGAGATAAACCAAGCTCAAGAAGGATGCCTTTATATATGATGTTTTATAGCCACGAAATTACTTTTGTTGGGTAATTAGTGTCTCTTTAGGCTCTTCTGAGAAAGAGAATTCCGTTTTAGAATGAGACTCTGAACCGGCACAAGGTTTTATCTTGAACATCCTTTACTCATAACCCTCATACCCAGTATCAAAGTGACCCATTTCTCTTTGTGTACTGACGAAATCCTCTGACTGTAATCCACGATCTTTCGCTCTCTTTAAAGATTTTGCATCCTTGTGCCAGTCACAAGCATAGTCGCACTCTGGTACTTCTTTCTCTGCAAAGTACCCACATATCATCTTGTGCCTGCAAGTATCCGTAGCTTCGCAGTAACTGACAAGTGATTGTAGACTTTTGAGTCTGGCCTCTTGATTCGAATTATCCTTTTCCTTCGATAGCTTGTTATATGCTCGGTCTCGGTCCTCGCGGCTGTAATACATGATGCATATGCTCGCGTTCCCATCTCTGCCCGCACGGCCTGATTCTTGGTAAAATCCCTCAAAAGACTTGGGGATTTGCCAGTGGACAACAAAGCGAACGTTTTCTTTGTCGATCCCCATCCCAAATGCTGTAGTTGCGACGACTACATCGTAGCCTTGGTCATTGTTGACCCATCGTGTCAAAGTGTCATTCTTCTCTTCGTTGTGGAGCCCAGCATGGTAAGGTCTTGCTCCTATGCCATCTGAACGGAGACGAGAAGCAAGAGCTTCACAATCCGACCGATAAAGTGTATAGATGATTCCAGAAACGTTATCTAGGCGCTCGTTCTTTGCTTCAAGCTCTGCACGGCGGGCCATGTTGTCTGCACGGCGCCTGTGAACTCCTTTGAGCCATTGCAGGAAATCGGGGTAGTGATCCTCTTCATCTCTCTTGAATTTGACCTCATAATGCAAGTTCTTTCGACCGGTGGTCATAGCAAAAACCTTGAGGTTGGTATCTGAAAGCCCAAGTGTGGCAATGACATCTTGCCTCACTTGTGGTGTTGCCGTAGCTGTCAGACATATGATAGGAACGTCTGGAAGATTTTCACGAAACCATTTCAATTGCTTGAAAGAGGGTCTGAAGTCGTGGCCCCATTCCGATATGCAATGAGCTTCATCAACGGCGATTCGAGCAAGCTCCTTCTGCTCGTATACAATCCGGAGATGATTTCTGAAATTATCTGTAGCACATTGCTCTGGTGTGACGTAGAGTAGGCGGGTAAGAGGATGACCAGTGGCTAAATCTCGGAGAAGTCGTTGTCTTTCTTGAGATGGTGTATTGCGGTTGATTGAGGCAGCATCTACATCAGCAGCTTTGAGGGCATTCACTTGATCAGTCTATATATTTCAGTAATTTCTTTTTAGATTGAAGCATTTGTAAACTGACCATCAGGGACAGGAGTGGCGAGATTACTATTGTTACTGATGCCAGTTAGAAAATCATAATCGAACATTAGATGACCACTTACTTCCGTGGTCTATCACTGCAGGCAATTGGAAACACAGGCTTTTGCCAAAACTGGTAGCTGCTTGTACAAACACATCGTGGCCATCTAAGGCAGCTACAATGACTTCACGCTGTGGAGGTCTGAGGTATATCACAGGTTAGTTGTTTTTGGCCGCCAAATGCACAGATATGTTCTTACCTGAAAGACGTCTTCTTGAATTTTCTGCGTAGAGTGAAATCTATGTCAACGCATGAATTTGATCTCGATAGTCCAGGCATCACGAGGATCGGTGACCTGTAGGTAGGGTCTTGATGTCTGTTTTCAAGAAACGATCAGGCGAATAAGAGGAACTCTAGGTTGCTAACAAGACAAGGAATCTTGAATATGGCAATAAGCTGCAATGTTCTGGATTCATAATTATGATAATATATTGTCTCCAAGGAGGTTATTCTTTGCCATTATGTCCTTGGTTGATGTAATTTTGCTTATGAGCAAGTCGTCTAAACACTTTAGTTTTCCAGGTTGAAACAGCTCAAAATTTACGGTGGGCGACAACGGCCTAACATGACGCGACTCCTTATTCCTTCCTCCCTGTTAAATATTCTCTCACTCAACCCTAAATAACGACAATGATGTTCTCATGTTCGATCTTGCGATTGTCACATTTAGTCAGTCGTAGTATTCACATTCATACGGGAGGACCCGAGGCTGAATTTCTTAGTGAACCGCCTTTCAAAAAAAGGTATGAAGATGGGACAATTTAGACAGTCTCTGCACGGTTAAGACGGCAATTTTTGCTCCACATGAACGGGAAAATCCCAGTCAACTTCCCGGCAAAGCCATCACCCAAGCATGGATCCTCGTCATCTACTATGAATCATGGATTTGAAATTCATATTCCATCACCTAAGTGTCAGTATGCTCGAGAAACAAACATATTCTACACTCCGGTTGTTCAAATCTCACAGGGCTGATAAGTTCTCCCAAGTTGAATAGCACTCCACAGAAGTAGACATTATGGTTAGCTAGAGTTATCAGATGAGACCCAATCTTCTGATCTGAACAATCTACATGGGACAACATTTTTTGTTTATGGGATGAACCCGTAGCAAATCTATTACTTCAAGTGACGCGCCTTGACACGCGTCATTATTTTTTAATGTGCTCACACGGCATCTAGAACCCTACGCGGTGAAAAGGTGCCCAGCATTGATCTTTATCACTCAGGACCCTGTTCTTCCGCTTTCATACTTGGATGTGAGAGTCAAGATGAAGATTGACACAGACCCTATCTCAACCAAGCATTGGGCAAATGAAGTCGGCAATGATGAAAATGGATGTAGCTACTGTTGAAATCTATGTTGCTGGAATAGAGTGTGATGGTATCTTAACATTCTCCAATCAGTTTTCATGTAACAAAGTTGATTCTTCTTTGGTCAGTCAAAGAGCGAATTTGATTCTCCATCAGAGTATCGAGGTTGAGGTCAAAACTCTTGAGTTCATGAGCAGAACAAAGGCACACCACGAGTCCAGCCATGATAACAAAGCTCAAGATTAATGTTTTACTTCATCTAGCAAAGTACTGTTGACAGAAATAGATAGCTCCACGATTCGAATTGATTTCTCTTGGCATCCGTCCATTACGAGTCGTCGGACCTACATCTAAGCCTCATGTTCATCTAGACGGATGACAATTTCCGAATCTTCAAAGCCCCTACAGGACGTCGTCATCTATGCGTGAGGCTATCATAGTAGGTTCAAGGTTGAAAACTTGTATATATTCAAGGCTTCTTCAACCGCCGTCATGTTCTACCCATCCTCGGATCTTTTCCTACCATTCTCTACTCTGTTCTGTCTTTACACGCTTGCCAATCGGCTTCATCACTCTTTTGCCTCCATTCAACAATCAGAATGCATCTTCCAATTTCTCAATTGCTGCCGTTAGCCATGACGGTAGCAGCTGCTCCCAGCCCAACAACATCAGATCAAAACTCAACTACTACAAGCTCATCTAGCGGAATGCCTTCTGTCACCCTCGATTACAGTACCATAGTCGCTGTAGCCGGTAACGAGTCCCTTGGCTACTATAAATACCAAAACATCAGATTTGCTGCAGTTCCAACAGGTGATTTGCGCTGGGCTCAACCTCAATGGCCTGAAGTTGAAACGACAGTCAATGATGGATCATTAGCTGATGCTGATGTTGACTGCGCATCAGAGGAAGACTGTTTGTACATGGATGTTTGGGCGCCTGCAAACAGCGCAGGTAAGAACTTGCCAGTCATGGTCTGGACCTACGGAGGAGGCTTTACTGGAGGCTCGAAATCCCAGAACACCCCAGAAGGTCTCTTCAACCTGACCACCGATTTCATTTTTGTGGCATACAACTATAGGCTTGGGATGACTGGAATTGCTAACGGGGTTACCCTCAACCATGAGGGTGGTACTTCCAATGTCGGACTCTGGGATGTTCAGCATGCTTTCCAATGGACTAAGAAGTACATTGGCGCTTTCGGGGGTAATCCAGATGAGATTACTGCCGTTGGGTTCTCTGCTGGAGCTTCTCAGACAATCTTCCAGATGACTCGATTCGCTGGGCATGCTGAACAGCTTTACAACCGGGCCTATATCATGTCACCTGGTTTTGTCCCAGGTGCTGGCCATGAGCATGCTGAGGTGAGTTATATAGAACACTCTATTCCTGAGCTCCAAGCTGATCGAATACTTTCTAGACATTCTGGCAAAACGTTTCCACTGCTGTTGGATGTGATGGTGGCAGCGTGAGCTGCATGCGTACCATCGACTTCGACACTCTTTCTACAGCCGCTACAACCTTAGTCTCAGACGTTCTCTACCAATTCCAGCCACGCGTAGACGGAGACTTCGTCGCAGACACCTGTAAGTCGCTATCTCCTCCAACCATATTTCCTTTCACTCACACCACTTCAGACGAATCCAGCCTCTATCAAAACCGCTTCAACTTCACCGGCCCTGTGGTCATTACTCACGAACAACACGAAGCCAATAGCCAAGCCTACTCAGGCGTCGACACCACTGCCGACGTTTCTACCTACCTCAAGATCTTCTTCCCATCCATCACCGACGACGTCATAGACGAAGTTCTCGCACTCTACCCTGAACACGACTACACTAGCCCAGGTCTTAGATTCGCGGATATGAAGCAGAGTTTCGATTTGACGGCGCATAATTTGGCGCTTACGCAGGCGCTGGGAAATCAGACGTGGAATGCGATGGTCGCCATTGGTGGGGCTACTCACGGGACGGATCAGAGTTATTATTGTAAGTTATTTGAGGACAAGAAGTTGTGAATTGAAACTGACTCTGATGTTTCAAGGGTACAGCACATCCACACTCTCTTCCACAACCACCACTACCACCACCACCAACTCCACAACATCATCAAATTCCACCACAGCAGCCGGACCTGGCGGTGCAGGAGGCGGCATGCCGGGCTCCACATCCATCGACTCCACCATCGCGGTTAAGATGCAGAAATATCTCATGTCCTTCGTGCTCACTGGGAACCCAAACACGTTGTGGCCGGAGGATAAGCTTATATGGCCGATGTATATGGAGGGGAATAGCACACATGGAGTGGGGACGGAGTTGGTGTTCAATACAACGATGTATACGCAGGATGATGCATTGGCGAATGCGAAGAGTTTGTTCTGGAATAGGGCGGTTTGGTATTAGAATATTGATGATGGTGGGGTTGATAGATTCATTGCTAGGCGCAAGAGTTTTGGGGTAAAGGTGAGCTCTCTTCAACAGGCCTTTTGATGGCCAGAGAGCAGTGTGTGAGATGTCTCGACTGTAAATACTTCATAGATCAGCTGTTATATACAGTTATAACATGGTATATAAAAAGGCAGCAGAAATGCCCTTGTCATACGTGTTTGTATTCATATATCTCTTATATCTCCACTCTTGCAGTGAGTGCGCTAGTCTGATCATGGAAATAAAAATGGGTGTACTGGCATGTGACAAAGTTCAATAGATAATATTTTTTATAGTGCTTGCAGAGAATGACCTTATTGTTGTGAGGAGTGTAGATGTATGGGCATATAAGCGAGTTATAACCATTCACTCATTCTTTCTTCAGGCAGCCATTTGAAAGTTCTGGTGAACTTTTACAGAGTGTAGTTCGCTGCCTTAAAAGTGCGTAGGTATGTGAACAGAGACTACTTTAAGCCCCTTCTAAGCATGTAAAGAAGCAAAACTTATCAAGCAAATTAACGCTAACTATTAGCCATAATTGTACGTTCAGGCAGACTCAAGTTTCAGAATCAGTGACCCTGGATGTCGTTCCTGAGTTTTTTCAGAGAATGAATATGAGCAGTGGGGAGAGTGGGTCGGTCCGGACAAGCTTGGCCGCAATTGCATAGTACAGTAGCGTGAAAGGTACTTGCCCCTTTTTACATGCGAGAATATGAACTTAAAGATCCAAAGCTGAGTCTTCTCTTATCTTTGCTACTGCATGTATTAATAACAATATGGTTCCTACTTATATTTAGTGAGTTACGCTTAGGGGGTCGGGGCAAAATCGCTTATTAGATTAATGCAGACTACTGACTTCCAAACCTCTAAGGGGTCCCTATCTATGGGCCGCTTTATTTAGCTGGAAAAAGATTTCTAAAAAGAATATGCAAACTTAATCTTGTGACGTGGAAGTACATAAACTAGTGCTGGTAGGGTCCAAACAGGGCACCTTCAAAGATGAAGTAGCTTCCCCGAAGTACTTGAACTGGGAAACTGCATCTTATTGATGAATGCAGGAGTATTACAACAGGCTTGTAAGTTCTCGTAATATGTGGATACAATAGTAAGTCTATACTGGCATCATATCCTGTACCACTTAGCACTCAGTGAGTGAAGGCAAATGAATTATGTACAAGTGCACCGTCAAACGACTCCGATTTGAATAATACAAAGGACACTAGTCCTTCACCCTCTTAGCTGATGTACAGAAGACACGGTCAGTACCTCCTGTTTGACAAATGCGTTCATCAAAGAGTCATGTGAATAGACAGGTATTGGACAAGACGAAGCCCGAGCTCTCACAGAAGACATGCTTGTACAACCATGTGCTATGCAATAGCTCTTCCTTTGTTCCCCAGTATGTACCAACAAGCTTAGACTTGCAGGATGATCCGATAATTAGCATATGCAACCAAGGATCGAGGAAGTGCTGCCGGTGGGGCCTTGGAGCACTCTTGCAGTCTACCCGGCTGCTAGCCACATGGGAATTGCTTCGTTCCCTCGTGCCGTCTAAAGTCGTCCGCATAGTGAGTGCAAGTGACTTCTAGGAGAGAGTAAGTATTGTGGGAGAATGTGAGGTTGGTGATGAAAAGCAAGCCCAATGCCGCCAGCCTCCATGCAAGCCTCTCAATATGTACAAAGCAACACGACGGTCCCTCCTTCCTTCAAAGTGTATTGCATCGTGTCCAAGAAGGGAAATACCGACCAAAGAGTTCGCTTGTCAATGCATGCGCTGCGTTTTGACCTTTGTAAAACCACACATTAGTAAATAACACCAACGGTTTCTAAATATCATTGATGTGAAGTTTGCCACCATTCCTGTGCTCTGCAGACTAGCTTGCCGCCATCTTTCTAGCTCTTGAATCAGTACCGATGAACGGTTAGACCTTGTCGGAGAATAAACATATCATGAAGCCCTTGAAGACGTAGACGCTAGTTCTTCCCACGAATGAGGCTTTATCCCGTGCCGTGTCTGTTCCGAAGCGACATGTTATTGAAAATTATTCACAAGGCTGATCGAGCCGTTGGGAGTATCCAAGAATAATCACAACGTTTTCTTGCGCTGCAGAAATTACCGGTGCCTTGCAGAAGTTCTCCTGATCATCTGTCAGCCGCCCCCAATTTAGCTTCTCACACCTCACCGTTCGCGTGCCTGATACGGAAAGGACCGCCCGGGCCTGCATGGGCAGAACGAGGAGGGATCCATCACAACGCAACATCATAGCGAACTCCCTGCTTCGCCTTTTCAACATCGTCACATCGGCATATGACCGACAATAATATTCCACCGATGGGGAGATAAATGATGCTGCGATATACCAACATCATGCACTCAGCTTCTGCCGCCGGTGCCCCGCGATACAATCTCTGAGCAGCAGCGATAACCCGACCACCACGAAGCGACCTCAGCATTGGCAAAGTGACTTTCGCGAGCGCGCGGGAGTTGAAACATTGACTGCTCCAACTCATAAGCACAATTTCGAGAAATCTCAGGGACCTGGGGAATAGGAAATATGATGGAGAGGCCGACTGGACTCCCGCTAGGAGCAGCGACACAATCAACAGGACGCCCATTGGGGGAGAATGGGATTCCTCGACCTCCTCCATTGAATACCGCTCGCAGAATCCCGAACACGATCATCAGACATGAGTCCTCGAATTCCGCACTATCTGCGCAGAGCTCCATCTCTCCGTCTGAGGTCGTTGTACTTGCGAGAGAGGCTATGAGAAATGCCCTCGAGGAGAATCAAACAAAGGCTGCTGAGGCCAGTGGCGTCAGCAACGAGCTTAAGCCAGGGGTGACAATCGATTTGAGCCACAAATATATCCAGAAATTTCCAGACGAGGTGGTTGATATAATTAAGAACGAGCTCGAAAGGTAGTTTTGCCCCTCTTGCCCACCACCACTGCAGCTAATCCGTTCTGTTACGCAGGCTTGCATTGTCGCACAATCAGATCTCCACATTCCCCTCTAGATTTTCGGAATGCGTTTCTCTCCGTTATCTTAATGTCCGTAATAATTTCATTCGTGAATTCCCACAATCAGTAGGTTGCCAGCTATCGATAATACCACACAATGAGACTAATTGAGCCCGCAGATATGCGAGCTGACTTCGCTTGAAATTCTGGATCTCGGCCGGAACAAGTTGAAAGTTTTACCGCCTGAGTTGGTTCGGCTGACATCGTTGAAGGTCTTAAGTGTTCAGAAGAACCGCATTGAGGCGCTACCTCTCTGCCTCGCAGATATGGCATCGTTGCAAGTACTCAAGCTGGATGGCAACCCTATCAGTTTTCCACCCCCAGAAATTCTCGAACCACAAGCAACCACTCCCCCCAACGGTCGACTAAACGAGAACGAGAATGAAAACTTTACTGTCACTCTGCAAATTAAGAAGTTCTTGAAAACAAAGGCGTTGTCTGATAGATCAGAAACCGAATCAGGCGGCGAGGAATCTAGTGAAGGAACAGAAACACCCCGACCGATGAAGCGCGTCATGAGTGGCAGATTTCCAATCAAAGTCAATGGCACAGATATTCCCGACTTGCGCTCACCAGCCCTGCCCCGACCTCCTCCAATACCATCACGCTCGCATTACCGTGGGCTGTCGCAGCAAAATCCGGGTCTTCGCAGACCAGATGTTATGCCGCTCACAATCAATGGAAATAACAATGAACGGGTTCGTAGTAATAGTGAAGGATTGTTGCAAGCAGCGCGACCGTCCGACCGTTCAAGAAGGATGGGGATTGTTTCGAAAAAGGCTTCAGAGCTAACAACTGTTGATGAGTCCAAAACAAACCGATATAGCCATTATAGAGGCCTCAGCCATGGGTCAGCAATGTCAGGCACTAATGGGGTTAATGGAAATGGGAATACCAGAAGTCCTGCCAGCCCAGCAGATTCAGGGCAAAGAGCGACATATGTGCGACGTCTTTCAAGTTTGCCTGAGCGTAAAAGGGAGTCCTCTTCACCAGATCCTGTCATTGAAGGCGCAAAGGGTATCCTATATGCTTTGTTTCAAGTTCATCCGTTGATTCAGAACCTTCTAGGTCTCGCTAGAGATGGGACGAACAAGCGAACTAGTTTGGAGAGAGTCTTTTACAATGCCAACGTCCATGTCGAGGAACTTGATCGGGACATTCAAAGATACATTACTTACTCCGAAGAAGATGAGGAAGCAGCGCCACGCTCTAATGAAAACGTTCACCGTGCATGCCTAGCAAGTGTTCAAGCATATATACAAGTCCTTGGGCTACTCTCGAACAATATCGAAACTTTACTTGACAATGGCGACCCGCGCTACATTCGGACACTATTGCTCCTTATATACGGTAGCGCTGCAGAGGTACGAAATGCTGGGGCTGATCTCTTCAAGCATGGACAGAGTCACCGGCCTAGGATTTCTGAGGAAATCGAAGTTGACCAGACCTTACGATTCCCTACTAGGGAAGTTAGGGACAAGTCGGTCACTCCAACTCGCGAAAGACCTGGCATCAGCCTTCGATCAAGAAGTGCCACTGCCATTCATACCGTCGGTAACCTAAGAATAGCCACTAATGGTCAAGCACCGCCTGCTTTATTATCGAGTGCGAATCGATCGGTCACAATGACTAGTGCTACTCCCCGTTCAGGAGAATCCTTCTCCTCATCGAATAACGGCGACCGACGAATAGAGTTCAGTGAGGAGGATAAGTATTTTGAGAAAATCTACCTTCGTCTTATGGATTCAGCCGACATGGCGTTAAATGCACTACCTAGAGTCAATAGCTACTTCGTCTCGGGAAAAAACAGCAATCAGCGACCCAACGAAAACCCTCCACAATTCTGGAACGGTTTGATACAGAAGTGTGCTTTGGCCCATCAGACTGCAGAGAATCTCAGAGCACGTCTATCAATCATTCAGGTCAAAGAGCCTGGTGTTAGGACACAAGGTGCTTTCTGGGAACTTTGCAGTGCTTTTGTATATGTATGTTCTTCCTTTGAGTATTTGTCCATCAATTCACTAATGCGTCGCAGACTTATACCGATCTCGTTGTCAGAGTCAAAGAAGCCAAGGCGTCCACGAACTTACTTCCAATGGAAGTTATCCACATCTTACGGCCTCTTCAGAAGGCTATTAAAGAGACCAGCCAGCTCATCCAGAACTCGCCTTGGTCTTTCCTCGCCGGCCCCCAAAGCGCCAATGGGTTGGCCAATGGAGCATACAATTCACGATCACCAGCATCACAAGTTCCCTTGCCCATGACACCTCAGAGTGCTGCTCTTGGACCAGCAGTACAAGCTACAGTTCCTTCGACACCACAAAGTGCATACTCGATGTCCCGTGGGGATTTCTACCAGCGAGCAGATTATCTTGCCATGAATGGAAGTTCCTCCAGAACGGTAACGATGACTTCGACCATGAACAACAACCCATCGAGCTCAACACTTAATACAAACGACGGAATGATGACTCCAGCGTCGATCATGAGTCCCATGAACTCTTTCGGATCCATGAGCTCCCGCTACAATAGTAACGAAAAACTGGCCTTCTAGTCGGATAAATAAAACATGAATTTCATTTTGATTTTGGCGATTCTTTGGTATTTTACTTGGAATGTATGGATGTTACGAGCGGTTAAGAAATGCCAGCTACCTGGGGTATGAGAATCAATGGCGTTTAGTGCTCGAGGCATTTATCGGCGTTAGGGAATATTGTGATGAATAAAGTTCTGAGAGTGGAACTGGAAAAATCAAGGCATACAAAACGGGAGGAGAAAGGACGCGCTACGCATATTACGATAAGTTAATAGTAACTAAGCTGGTTCTTTATGGACAAGAAATGTAATTGAATGAAGGCGTAGTTGGCACCACTCGAGGGGTTTCGGAAATGAAGAGAAGTAAAATAACATTGAAATAGTGATTTGAGAGGGACCTTTCAAAAATCTGTCAATAGGTGGTCGGTCTGCATGGCATGGCATGGCATGGCATAACCTCTTGAAAGCTTAGTTCCAACATCACCATCAGCCTGACGGCCTGTTCAATTCTCGCTTACTTGGGACCAGAAAGTGGTTTGACCACTTAGCAACACCAGACCCAAACGCATCATGAGATATTTAAGGCAGTGGCATTGGAAGATTAAGCGCGGTGAGTGCTGCGGAATTATCAGATGAGGTACTTGATGATTTGTTAAATGATGCAATTGTGACCCAAGGGATGGGGTTAGCCGAGGGAGATGATGGAATTTGAGAGGTCTAGATGCGATGGGGAATTTAGGGTAAGTATATAGAGAGTGGTAGTTCCCCACGAAATTAGGTTTTGCTTTAAATTTTACTTTATTGCAAAATGAATCTGAGATGTTAGAAAATCCAAACAGCTATGCACACATCATTTCTCAACATCTACAGCTTCAAATCAGGCGAACTATAAACAAGTCACCAATCACAATCTCCAGCCACCAAAGACTAGCCAAAGCATGGCTTTCAAACACCATACCCACGCATCCGAGCTCTCAAAATCCGATCACATGAGAGAACTTTCCGATCTCCCGTTACTCACGCGCTGCTCCGGAGTCCCCTTTCCAACACAGAGCTCATCCTCTTTGATCTGGAAAAAAGCAAGTTGTTTCTCCCGCTTTGTATTACGGAAAGGCTCTTCGATATTTAGCAAGAGCACAAAATCCAGGAACTCATCCCGACCATCGACTTCAGAGAGCTTAGGCGGTTCAAACCCTTCGACATCCTCCACATCCGTCTACCCATATACACCCTTCCTACTCTCGCCCTCCAATATCCCCTCTTCCACACAACAACCAGCCTCTTTATTGTCATCATCATCACCATCGCTACCCCCATTTTCAATTTCCTCCCTCAACCTCTCCTCCGACCCGAATACCCCCTCACTAAACTCCTACCAAAACGAGATAGGCATATCCTCAATGCTCGGTGAGACCATGGAAGAATACTATGTGAGATTGAAGGCCATTATGCAGACGATCAAGAGGAGTGATGTGGCGAGGGCGCATAGGAGGAGGTTTACAGTTATTGGGAGGTGGTTGGAAAGAGGGAGGGGGTTTGGGAGGAGCCCGGAGTGAAGGAATAAGGGAAGGAGATGTCACCGTATCCTATCCGGCTGGCATATGTAGTAGGATCGCCGTGCTCCGGTATATATTCTGACTTGGAGGCGTGCTGGACGTTGAAGCTTAGACAGGAGACTGCTGGGTGGGATCTTGATTGTTAGTACCCAGGCAGACGAAGAGGTGATCCTAATTCAGGAGTGAGGAGAGGATAGAGAGAGAGACTACCGATAAAGTGGCAACCCAAGGCCGGAGTTGAGGTTGTGTGGAGTAATGCAGAGTTGGTCAGAGGGTGGCAAAGGAATAATATAGAGATGGCGAGGAAGTGATCTTGCTTATAGATACAGATATCGACGAGAAACATAGTTATAGAGGGACATTAAAGAAGGCACCATACCAAGGACCAAAAAGATGCTGCCCCAACGACCCTCGAGGATATGCGATACAAGGCGATAAGTCTACGCTGCTGCATGATGGCAATGGGGAATGTCAATAGGGAAGTCGTCGGCTAGTCAGGTAAGCATCACACCTGTAATCTGAATACCATGTAAAATAATACCAGCTCTAGCAAATATAACAAACTCACTATTGGGTTTTCTGTACCAATAGTCAAGCGGAAAATATGAAATCTGTTCGCGATATGGGTATCATTGATTCTACTTCTCTGGTCAACCAGCCCCTCATGACCACCGACAAGATCTTTCTCTCCCTTGTTTCACTCCTCATCCCCAACCTCCACGAGAAGACCGTGAAGACCTTGAACCATGTCTTGCTTTATCCTAAGCGTACCATTACATTCCTGTATACAGATAGCGCTAAAAACGCTGAAATGCTCGATGATGATCCATAGGGTACAGTGTCTAGCAAATTTGAGGTTTTGTATGACAGAAAGAAAAGAGTCATGGAATACAGAAAAGAGATTCGTTGATTGGACTCGTACTGAGGCTGTGGTTCCAATAGGAAGTGTTTCCGTATTTGGGAAGTAAGAAGAGGAAGACCATTTGCTCGAATCAAGTCTAAATGCAACGGCATCCTTGAGATTCGGAACTGTAGAGTGGAGTTGCTCATGTAAATTTCGTGTGGATTATATCTGGGTTCTCGTGCCAGTCATCGATACTAACCCACATCTATTGAACGGTGTTAGCATGCTAATCGTTGATGTCGAGGAGAGTGGACAAATATATACCTTTCTGAATGTGCTTAAACCTGCCAGAATACTGCCTCCGATCCAGGTCGAGTATTTTCTTTCTGGTGGCGCAAAAATCTTGATTCTCATATCCTTCACAGCTAGTCTTTGAACTTCGTGTAGCAATCTGTCTCCGAAACCCTTGGTTAATGTACTGCCTCCTGAGAGCACAATATTGCCAAATAGTGACTTTCTTAGATCCAGGTCTGTTCGGTTGATTGCGTCTACAACAATCTGGTGAATGCCAGGATATTCGAGACCAATAATTTCGGGATCGAAAAGGATTTCCGGGGCACGGAATCGCTCTGCGCCAATCTAGTTTGTGTAAGTATGGGTACCTATGAAATTCCATGGCCTCTCAACATTACCTTGATTTTGTTCCCATCTGGCAGCACATATTCCACAATCTTCCCGTCTCCCAACTTCGCACTCGCCCATTCCTTCTCCTCTCGTTTTGGATCTGAAGCGACATAACTGACTTTTTCCTTGATCATCCTGACCACCTCCTTCTCCGCGCTAGTGTGGAACACGTAACCTGCTTTCCGCAGCAATGTTTGCATGTGCTCTGTGACGTCCCTCCCAGCTACATCTATTCTTCGTATCGAGCTAGGCATAGCAAATCCCTCGTATACAGGTACGGCATGAGAGACTCCATCACCAGCGTCCAGAACAATTCCTGTCGTCCGGCCAGAGGCATATAGAGAGAGCACGGCTTGGATTGACGTATAGAGGGCGGGCACATTGAATGTCTCGAATAAAATCTGCGCAGCGGTGTCGCGATTACTTCGTGGGTTGAGTGGTGGCTCTGTCAACAAGACTGGGTGCTGCAAGACTTGTCAGATAAATTCTAATGTTCGAGCCCATTTCCCAGTCACAATTTTAGGGTTGACTGCGGTGACGAGGTCATATGCAGGCAACTCTACGAACTCACCTCCTCACTCAATGTCTTAAGACCCTCCCCATAAACGTATTCCCATATTCTTTCCATATCATCCCAGTCTGTGACTATACCATGCTCCAATGGATATCGTATCTTCAGCAGCCCACGAAGTTCTTGTGCCCGGTTCCCTATAAACACGTCTCCTTCTAATGCGCCCGCCAGTACTCGCAAATGCTTTGGCCGACCAACAAATGACGGGAAATAGCATTTTGGCAGGTCATCACCTGCAAAACCAGCTCGTATCGTGCCAGATCCGTTGTCTAGGACTATAGGCGCGTTGTGTAGAGTGTCGGTCATGGCGGGAGAGGAATGAGGGAATGTAGCAGGGCGGAAGGGAGGGCGTAGGATTTGATCGAATTCGAGTTATCGATTAAAGGATTGTCGCGGCATCAACATGTACTTGTTGTAAGTCTTCGGTTTCTTAGAAAGAATCGTTTGGTGTTCTGTGATTTTGGGTTTCTCCTTGATCTTGAGGTCCATTCGCGTCGTATTTTTTGGGGACGCGAGCGGCAACCTTACAGGGGTGGGCAGGGGTAGCTTCCCACTGTGGGATGGCGCTTCTTCGTTGGCTCAAAATATAGGCGAGAGGTCTCCTGGATTGTACTTGAGAAAGAGCGGCTCCGTTGACAAAGTTCCAATGATTGTCCGCATCCTCATTTTCAGGAATAGCCCTCTCTAAATCTCCGAGTTCACCCTGATAGAGAACTGCATGGAGCCCCAAGTAGTCTGTGCCACGCTACGTATCGGTGACCCAAGTGCTGCAACTAGTGTCAATTACTTTCTACACGACCTATCATATTCTTTACTCTCTCTAACCCTCACTTATAAACAATCCCGGTGGTCGTGTTTTCTCCCTCTTTCCTTTCATTAACGATTTCCAATATCACTCACTCGCTTCGAAGACATCCCACTCTTGATCAGCTGTCCATGGTCCAATCCACAAGAAAGGACGGTCAAGGCAGCTTATACCTCAGTGCAAAGTCTAGAAACCTACCTAGAATCTCATTCTCGTCAGTCAAGGTCATTTTCAAGTCAACCTGTCGAACAAGCAACACTGTGTTCACGTGACTACTCTCGTTGCAAGATCTTTTAGCAACGATGTCCGATAAGACAAACGTTCTATTGATTGGGGCAGGGGGAGTGGGTACAATGGCCGCATACAATCTTGAGGCAGGAGGGCTTGCTAGCGTCACAGCTGTTCTACGGTCGAACTACAGCGCTGTAAATGAAAACGGCTTCACAATTACATCCATAGATCACGGATTTGTCAAGGAATGGAAGCCAACTCATAGTAAGTTCGTCAAAACTACCTGCTTTCTTTTGAACTTGGGAATAACTAGGGACTAGTACTGAACTATATTCCGAACGTCTCAGACCAAGGATCTCCGATATACGATGTGATTCTGCTTACTACCAAGAACGTCCCAGATATATCTCCTACGGCGGTGGAGTTGATATATCCAGCTGTGACCCCAGGCCACACTTCTATTGTGCTTCTTCAGAATGGACTCAACATTGAGCTTCCAATCATTGCAGCGTTCCCAACAAATCCCGTTATATCTGGTGTCTCTCTTATTGGAGCTACAGAAACCGCGCCTGGCCACGTTGTTCATGATGACCGAGATCGAATTTTCGTCGGGGCGTTTCACTCACCGGCTTCCCAGATACCTGAAGTGAAGTCGATATCTGCATCTAAGGTATTTGTCAGCCTTTACTCTGCCTCTGGAAAGGTCTCGTGCCTCTACGACCCGGATGTGGCATATGCGCGATGGCGGAAACTCATCTACAATGCGACCTATAATGGTGCTTGTGCCATCACTGGAATGGATACAAGCAGGATGAGAATGGCAGGATTTCCGATTGAGGATGTCATTCGTCCCTTGATGTGGGAGATTTGGAGGATAGCACGAGCGAAGGGACATGAAATACATGAGAGTGTAATACAAGACATGATTGATTGTGATCCATGGGATACATACTTCAAGCCCAGCATGCAGCAAGACGTCGAAAAGGCATGTCGCCGAGCTACGATGCAATTTAATGCAGACTGACTAGAAAACAGGGAAACTTCATCGAGTTTGAAAACATCGTCGGGGAGCCTCTAAGAGAAGCAGAGAAGCTCGGAATTCCTGCACCAGGACTAAAGATGCTCTATGGATTATTAAAGATTAAGCAACTTCAAATCAAGGAGGGCAAAGGTATGGTGATTCTACCTCCGAAGGATGATCCAACAAGGCCGATGTTGCAATTCGTCAAACAGAAAGATGTCTTCTTGGGACCAAATTGCAGGTTTGAAGCAAAATAGAAAGTGCCAATGAAGGTTGTTGATATCTAGAAGAGATAAAATCTGGCTATATCATCACATGACTCCCGTCCTTGCCTGGAGATACCTACGCCACTCTCTTGCACCTTTCATATGCCACAAAGTTTGCGAATGTGGAGACGTCTGAAGTAAGACTGGGACAGAACTCACTGCTTCACATCTCGAAATTACACATATGTCTTTCACATACGACCATAGACTGAGGAGAAATGGGCATCCCGTCCGCTCTGCCATCCACAAGCCTCAGATCGGTAGATTAGTAGTTGGGTGGGTGACCACCAGCGAATACCTACTGTTGTATGTTTTTTATTTTCCTTTTGGTGTTCTCAGTAGCGTTGTGGATTGTGCATCTCGTATGCTTCTGTCGCACTTGAAGAATTGAAACGCTATGTTCAGTAAGTATGAGAAAACTAACATGAGAAAACCATAATGCCAATTCTCTCTATGTTGCTTTCACACTGTTCTCGAACCTATGCCTCCCTTCCAAGACAAATAGAGCGTGTAACTACGAATCGGGCATTTAGTAGAACTACTTATTATCTAGTAATTTTCTCAAGCCTAGCTTACATTGTAGCAATTTGAAAGAAGCCCAGACTATTAAATCGATAGAGTTTAGGGCCGTGATAATAAATATACGAGTTTAAAAACTGGCCCTTTAATATAACAAAGCATAAGTTTCAAGTGGCATTAATTCTTCTAATTACTACTGAGTGGAACTGAATTAAGAGCCCTTGTTACAGAGCCTCTAAGACGGTAGAACCTAACCATGTAGAACCTGCTGCTTATTAAATGGTAATCTCAATTAATATTCACTCATTTTAATTTGATTTGTATCTTAAAGGTGGCCAATTTTTAATTTTGTATGGATTTTCAGTGGTTGTCTTGCTTAGACAAGCGTTGGTTTCTCTGTAATCTTTACTTAAACGATTCTATTCTGTGTCTTGAGTACAGTCAATTTATGATTTCATCTATCAGGACTCTGATTTTAGCACCATAAATCTTGGATCGTGAAACATATTTTAGCATGGAGTTTTGATAATTGCTTTTATGGGCAAGCTGGTGTTGGTAAAGTTTGCATTATTGCGCTTAATCTTTACATATGGGTCTTGCTAGTTAATATTACAGCCGAGCCATTTCCCCCTAATGCTAAATGCACAAATTTTTATGCGCGCCCTGATATAAAATGTCTTGATTTTTTGTAATTTGTTTTAGGAAACATAATCAGACGTTTCTGCGCTTTAGGCACGGAGTGTTAAGCTTACTACTTTCGACAGGATAAGAGAACGGGCTAAATTCGCCTTTTTAGGGACAGAGAATCAAACTTGATGTCCTCCACGGGATCGAAAGCTCTCCTTCTAAGATACGGGCAATCAAACTTATTAACCTAGAAATTATGGGACACTTCACATTGACTCTCAACCTGTGGCTTATTTAGTTGTGGTGGATAGGCAGTTCTGGATCCAGGTAGCCATTTCGTAGATGGCTCTTAGGATATTGGAAGAGGTTCACAAATCCTTCAAACTCAATGTCTACTCACCACAAATCATAGCCTCAACTTTAAGCGCGACGAATACGTATTTCGGATTGATGGAACTAATCAAAGGCAAGTCGAGTCTTGTTTCCATGCTTGAGCTCGTACTGCCCATGCATTTTATAAAAAGATGGTTTCCTTTCGAACTGAACTAGCTCTTCCACAATATCTTAGATCACTTCATTCAAAGCAGTAAGCAAGGCGCGTGGTGTCTACATTGTTACTAATACTTCAAAGTGATAGTATGGCTTTTGAATCTAATTCCTTTGATTTCGGCATTATTCCTACAATTTATCGTTTCTTCTCTTCAAGTTGCCTCTACAAGTCCACTAGTATGAGGCCTTTCGATTAGTAAGAAAAAGAAGAGGAGAATTCACCTCAAGAAGTGATGCCTCGGCTAGAAACATCACCTACAAGAGTCACGTGCAAATAAAAACTTGGCATTCCTCATTGGGCTGCCGGGATCTGACAACATTGGAGGGGATGCACGCCTCGTGTGTTACCATGGGAGCTTAGAAATCCGTCCGCATCTAATCATACAGCTTGGCTAGACAATATGGTATTTGAATTATGTTTCTTCTGGAATCAATATTCCAATCAGAACATACCAGGATTATTGACCTGGAACCAGAAATCCAGACCCAGAATGTCTTTGTAATCCAGAGGCAGCACTAAGCAATCCAATCGTCACAGGCCAGGCCTTCTCGCAAAGCACGTCACTACTTTGCATATTATCCCACCACCCCTCCTTGAAAATCCATTCTTTTCTCCTCCCATGCTAAACATTCCGATCTTCACACGAGCTACCTCCGCTGCAGCATCGAAAACGGCACATTCGAGGCTTTCTTTGCTATCCCGTCAATTTTCCAACACAGCGTCCAACATGGCTCCCATTCCGAAAGAATGTGACTATCTAGTCATTGGCGGAGGTAGTGGTGGTTTGGCTTCTGCTAGAAGAGCCAGCGGGTATTACGGTGCAAAGACAATTGCTGTAGAGAGCAAGCGCTTGGGAGGAACCTGTGTCAATGTGGGGTAAGTAGATAATGTGCTATTCAATCAAAGTTTTGCTAACAAACTAAAAAGCTGTGTGCCAAAGAAGGTCACATGGAACGCCGCATCAATCGCTGAGACGATACACGAAGCCAAAGCCTACGGATTCTCCGTCGAACAAACTGCGCCTTTCGATTGGACCTCCTTCAAGCATAAGAGAGATGCGTATGTGAAGCGACTAAATGGCATTTATGAGAAAAATCTGAACAACGACAAGGTCGAATACGTCCACGGCCGAGCACATTTAACAGGCAACAACGAGGCGGAGGTCATCCTAGATGATGGGTCAAAGCAGACTATCAAGGCGAAGAAGATTCTACTCGCGACCGGTGGACACCCAACTATCCCCCAAAATATTCCTGGCTCTGAATACGGCATAAACAGTGATGGATTCTTCGATATTGAGAAGCAGCCTAAGAAGGTCGCCCTTGTCGGAGCAGGGTATATTGCTGTAGAATTTGCTGGAATGTTCAATGCTTTGGGTACGGAGACACATCTGTTCATTCGACACGACAAATTCCTGAGAACTTTCGACCCAATGGTTCAAGATGCGATCACGGCAGAATACGAAAGACTAGGCGTCCATATACATAAGCAATCTAGCCAAAGCAAGGTCGAGAAGGACGCCAAGACCGGAAAACTCGCTCTTCATTACAAAGACTCCAATGGCGAAGGTGTACTCGAGGACGTTGACAACCTGATCTGGGCTATTGGTCGATCGCCCGAAGTCGATGATCTTGGTCTCGAGAAGGCAGGTGTCAAGCAAGACGACAGGGGACGAATTATCGCAGACGAGTACCAAAATACCAATGTCGAGAACATCTACTCTCTTGGTGATGTGGTCGGTAAGGTTGAGCTCACACCAGTCGCAATCGCCGCTGGTCGCAAGCTCTCCGATCGTATCTTTGGCCCATCAAAATTCAGTACCTCAAAACTGGATTATGATCTCATCCCCTCAGTCGTCTTCGCTCACCCAGAAGTCGGCTCGATCGGTCTCACCGAACCCCAAGCCGCTGAAAAATACGGCAAGGAGAACATTAAAGTCTACAACACAAGCTTTACCGCTATGTACTACGCGATGATGGAGCAAGACCAAAAAGGACCAACGAAATACAAGCTTGTCTGCCAGGGTCCAGAGGAGAGAGTTGTTGGACTTCACATATTGGGTCTTGGGTCGGGGGAGATGTTGCAAGGGTTTGGCGTGGCGATTAAGATGGGGGCTACAAAGGCGGATTTTGATAGCTGTGTTGCTATTCATCCTACTAGCGCTGAGGAGTTGGTCACATTGAAATAGATTTGCTAATGCCAATAAACCCAGTCTGATAGTGTCGAATGTATGAATAGATCTCTACATTTGGCACCTGCTACTTTCACAGTAAATTCGTGTTTAGACTGGGAATGCTAGCTAGGACTGGAAACTTCCTTTGTTATAGGCCCAATGGCTTCTCAAATGAGCGTTACTTAGGCAGTCTTTTATCTTCTTTCCGTCGAGGAGTGACATTGCTACCAGGAAAAGTCTGCGGCAGCGAGATATTCCTGTTGGGCATCACATCGAGTTTTAAGTAAAAACGTTAATATTTGATGATGTTCTTATCATTACTTCATTAACCTATCACACAGCCTCAACTAAAGTTCTTATTCACGCGAAACCCCCCTTATTCTGCACAAAAGGCGTACTAACCGCCAGCAACTTGCCAAAGTCCGGCGTCCCCAAACCCGTAACCGCATCCCAGCCCTTCACAGCCGGCCAGCTTGCGCCCGGAATAACAGGCGATCCATTAGGTCTCTGATGAAACCTACTGAAGCCATCACAGCCAGTTCCCGCACCACTCGTGATATCCGTAAGTCCAATCTGTCCAATGGTGTACAACCAAGGATTCAAGAATCCCAGCGTAGGAAGCCCAGCACTGACACGAGCAGAGTTGAGGAGAGCGACAATACCGTTGAATGCTGGAGCAGAGCAGGATGTGCCTTGATAACCGTTGTCAGTGCCTTTGTCGAAGACACGGTAGTTGAAGCCCTGCGCAGCGATGTCAGGGAAGCCACGGCCGGTGGTGTTGAAGTAGCCTTTATTCTTGTCGCCGAGGGCTTTGAGGTAGCCGGGGATAGCGATCTCTTGATACCATGGGCGAGCCCAGATGTTGGAGAAGCCGCCGGAAGAGAAGTAGGTTGCTTGTTCGGGCTGGATGTAGCGTGTTGAGCCGACGGATGTCACGTAGGGACATGAAGCTGGGAATTGGGGCTGGAATTTTGTGGTGTTAGTTCCGTCGTTGGAAAGACAGAAGTCACCGGTTCCCGAGTCGCCAGAGGAGAAGATGATGGATTTACCGCGGGCGCCGAGTTGGGCGAAGAGTTGGCAGACTTGTTCGGCGTAGCTGATAGGGATTTCTTGCTCGTTCTCACCATAAGAGATGGATATTGAGTTGGGAATATCCTTGTTGGGGAGTTTGGTGAGAGCGAGGAGGAAGTCGAGGTATGGCTCGTTGGTGTTGTCTGCTGGTGTTGGACTGTCTCCATCTGGAATGAGTAAACCGCGACCACCGGTGCTATACTCGACGACTGGAGTGGGATATCCAACACCAAGGATGTATTGCGCGTCCAAGTTTGCCTCTCCTGAATCCTCGGCGCTGACTTGATCATTGAGACCACCATTGAATTGGACAACGGAGAACTAAGAAAGGTTACCAAAGTGAACAATCTATCGAGAATTGGATGCTTACGTTAGTACCAACGGCATATGGAAGGTACTTTTGCTCGAACTTTTGATAGTCGTCATACCTAGCATACTCCTCCAAGAAAGAGCCAAAACCAGCTGTGTTTCCGTTCTTAGCATCTCCCTTGTAGTGGACATTGTATAGCTCTAGCAGGCACTCTGGAGTTATTGTTCGGTTACAAGTGATATTAACTGTCGGGGCGGCAGATGGCTTCCACCATTTGGCTGTTCCGTCGAACGCTGCTCCGGTGTCAAGCTTCTTTGCAGTGGAGCCCAAAGGAGTCAAGTTTCCGAATCTTGTTGTTGGCTGGATAAAGTTGATATGTCCTGCTACCTCCGATGGTACAGAGTAAGAGAGAGTTCGCAGCATCTCCCTGCCTTCGTCATTCTTGAACCAAGAAAACTCAGCATCGAGTAGCTTGTTGACAACCTCAACGCTAGTAGTAAAGAGGACATAGTCACTGTCCTCCTTGATAGAGGTAACATTGTTGTCCTGGAGCCAGCTAATAGCTACACTTGATGTCTCCTTGGTTGGGCTAAGAAGGCTTCGGAGCTCGTGGCCTTCGTAGTGCTTTCCATACTCAGAGTGGTCAGGAGTCGACACTTCCATAACCTTTTGGTATAGGTCTTTGACATTCTGTTGCTTGAGAGACACGCGAAGCTTTACAGTCTCGTCCTCATCGGCGATTCGAACGAACGTCCAACCACGAGGAGTCGAGTGTAGAGATTCAAAGATGGAGCTGGCAGCAGCAGTATGGATGAGAGCCGTGAGGGAAAATACCCGAAATGCGGAAGAAAAAGAAGGCATCGTGACAAGAGAGCTCCAAAGACCGGGCTGTACTGCCTAAGAGAGAACAAGTACGAACGCATAGAAAAAGATGGGGAAAAAGGAAATATTTATACTTACCCCTCCAAGCCGACAAGGTATGGAGCTTGTAATTGCATCTGCAGGTTACATGACCGAGGTGATGGTGTAAATCAACCTGTGAGCACGTATTTCACCATTCAGATGTACAGAGCAGGGAACATAAAGCCTGATTGAGCAGCCTCGGTCGAGTCCGTGTGCATTATCCGGGCCGGCGTCAGGTACAAGTGGTGTTTGTTACATGAGTAGTGTTTGGTACCTGCTCGATCGGTCGTGGTTCTGGTAGATTGTGGCGACATAATATCGCGCTTCTATGAGTGGATGCTTGCATTTGTTAACGGGAACCGTTATCTCGGCATCAAGCTTCTCAAGCTTTCCGCCACCTTGTTTAAGCTTCGTGGCCAAGGTGTAGTCATGCAGATGATATGACAAGAGTGTTGATCGTTGTGAACAAACCGGAGTTTGCCTAAATTGATGGAACAAATGTAGAAGAAGATTCTAAAGGTCAATGGAGGGTCAATCATGATGCCAGATGTGGAACTCCATCAATCTGCTCGGATTATCAAAGTTGGATGTACAGTAAAGGAGACCAGGAAATTGTTCTGAAATTCGGTTCCTTATTATTTTCGGCCAATCGGAGGTCACTTCCCCCAACTTGCACTTGCCCCTGAACAAATCCCCTGCCACTGTCATCCCCCTCCTGCCTAATTGCGCTTAAGATCTGTCACGGGCAACCCGTCAAAATTTAGGATCGGCATCTTCAATTTTTGTCCATCTTCACCTTCTCCGTTTATCACGGCTCATTCCAATTGCACTAATGGCAGCAACAGCGCTAACAGCAGTGCTGGAAATCGCTAATAAGTATACTGTGTGACTATTGACCATTACATAAAGGATGAGAAGCAATATTTCGTTTATACTTTATGACGAGTTTTTGAGTCATTTGACTTTCTATCAAAGTATGAACTACAATTGAGAGTGAAAGTCGAATATCATGCCTTGTTAGTAGTGACCGACCGCTGAATATGTAAAGGCGGAGTCTAATGTTAGTCAAGACATAACATTGAGGATAAGGCCTTGCAATCTAGAAAAATGTACTTTATATTCAATCTAATCTGTGCTTGGAAGAAATCGTCCAAGGATAGTAGATAGAGTTAAAATTTGGCGCTATGAAGTACCAAGATAAACCTGCAACTTTCCCACGAACCGAAACAAAAATCATCGAACATAGCGCTGTTGGATTGGAATGATGTGGCTGCCAAGAAAAGACTATGTCATTGATACATTGAGTTGAAGGAACAAATAACAAGACTGGACGCTCACAATCTGTAATGAAATTCGCTTCTGCTCAATTTGCAAGTAAGCCGGTGAAATCGCTTTATCTATCAACAAACATTCTTAATAAGTTACAGGGTATTTCCCATATTTCATTACAAAGAGGTGGAGGCAAAAGTATGACTCGTGATTTGGCTATGATCTTGACATAGAACAAGCATTCAAAGCGATTGATGAGATCCAAAGCTACTACGGTGCAACATTTTGGACGAGCTTGCTAAGTACAAAGCAAACATAATTGCAACCATTTTCAGAATTGGAATTTAGAAGCTAGAGACGGCAACGAATTTCTCAACCGTTGGAATTCGAGTGCAATGCTTAGTGCCGGTTCGAAGGAATCAGCGTGCTTGATTGAAGCATTCATAACGGTTCATATCTCCCCCAACTTTTCAGCTCTTCAGCGTCATCTTAGTACTCGCCAAATATCAATTTGCGTGAGACACTTACCTCACTTAGTTCCTCCCTCAGCCTTCAGAATATTGGCTCCATGCTCCTTTACAAGCTTATCATAATCACTATTTCCATAGTATACGGTATATCCGTCATCGTGCGTCTTACCTGTGCTCAAGGTATCTCCCCATTGCCAGAACATATCCCCAGCAATGCCTTTGGTAGCCAGAGCAGTTGCCTGCCACGGGCCTTCTGTGGCTGGCTTGTTGGATGTGGCGCCGTATTCTTCGGCGATGCAAGGTTTGCCGAGTTTGGCGCAGATAGCGCCGTGGTTGCTGAACCAAGTGCTACCCCAAGAAGGTGCAGGTACGCCCCCTATGAAACTGTTAGAGCTGCAGCGCTCAGAAGGGAAGGGAAAATGTACATTGTGTCGGATAGAGATGAAAAACGCCAAAATCGAGAGTCTGCAGTCGGATTAGCGCATTCCGTTCCGGTACCTTACAGAATTGCTTACTTTAATCTTGAGGTTGGCTTCAAAGTCGATACCCTCAGCCGTCGTGTAAGGATAGCTACCATCACCTCCACCATTCATGAAGCCCTCATCTCCAAGGGTAACCATATGATTGGGGTCCAAGCTTTTGATGTATGCGCTTGTCTTTGTGGCTGTACAGTTATATAGTCAGCATTTTGTAAGAATTACAATTGTGGCTTGCTTACCCCAATCTGTGATGACTGATGTTGCACATCCCTTGCAGCGTGGCTCGTTCGCTAATTCCCATGCAAAAATAGCGGCGCTTGAAGAGTAACGGCTGACAACTGCTTTTATATATGCTTGATATTGTGCTTGAACCTTGGCATTCGTGTACCAAGTAGAGATTGATGTGCCAAAAACTGGATAAGTTAGTCAGCGTACTGATACGATTGACATCTACTCCCTTCGAAGTTCATTTCGGAGGTTGCAACATCTACTGTATAGAGCGCATCGTTCTTACATGAGTTGTAAGCAGCCATGCCACCATAATCACCCCAATTATTCACAAAGTTGACAATCAGCTTGACTCCGTGAGCTTCAGCGCTTTTGACGACGTAATCAAGGCGTTGCAAGCCATTGGAGCCGGTATTTATCTAAAACCATGCACCAAAAGGTCAACTAGAGTAGCTTAAATAATATTATACTGCGGCAAATACCATAAAGAGCAAGGACGCTTACTTGTGGTGTTTTGCCTGCCACGAAGCTCTGGAACCAAACCCCTGAAGTAGTTTGAGTGACATCATTAAAACCTATCTCGTTAGCGTTTTGTTGTTTACTATGCATAGGAGTCGGTATACTTACCCCACACCCGTAAGACTTTCAAATTCGATGTTTTCAAATGACTCATTACCAAGTCTATGTCAACATTGTTCGTGAGGAAGCCAATCCAGTACGAATTGGTTCCTGCGAAATATTTGGTTTCGCCATCGATATTGAACTTCAGTCCAGAGACAGAAGAGAAAGTGGTGTTGCCCACTGCCCTAGTTATCTGGAGGTTTTTCTCTGACTGTGGAGAGTGCGGTATAGCACTCGCAAATGTGGCACACGCCAATAAGGCGATAGAGTATATCTTCATCTCGCCGACAAATCTTTTCAAAGGATTGTACTGAGATGATATCTAGATTTGGTAGATTTATAGAACCCCACCTAACTACTCACGGAATAAAGTTCATCACGGGACAATCGGCTTGCCAGGCTGATGACATAATAATGCTATGGATATTGACGCTGTTGATTTGGATATATCTCGGGCCCTTCTTTAGCAAATTACGGAAGATAGAGGCCGTTCCCAATGCGGGTTGCCAAATTCTGGGCATTTCTTAGTTAGAGGGATATTTTTTCCAATATCTCCGTCTTTGCTAACAACTGGCCAACCAAATGCGGCTTCAAAACTGAGAGTCTGATAAATTGCCAGTACGCGAAATGATAGGTGGAAAATGTACAAGCAACGTAGGGCTGGTTATCTGATCCTAAGAAGTGTAGGCACTATGCTCTGACTTGGCCTCCACTAGTTCATCGATAGTCAAGACCAGGAAGCATAAAAACAGAACACTGTAGCTTGCTCTTCATATTCTTGACATTCGAGCATTGCTCGTACGCTAGTCGTTTCTAAACCATCCCTAGACGATGCTCAGGAAAATTATTCGATTGCCAAGCAAAAGCACGTCTGAGCAGGCAGGATATTTGAATATAAGGATCCTTACAATTCATTGGGACGTGTACGAGCCAGATTTAATGAAGGAGTTTCCGCAAGCAAAAGTCCGGAAGGGCGTTGCGTAGCCTCGTTCCACTAGGAATCAGGATTTTGAATAAGACACTGAGGGCGTTATGGATTCTATTCACACGCCGGTCTAGCCGAGGTATATAGGCAGCTCTCAAACCTGCTCGATACCATTAGTCTTTGCAAACGTGGGTAGCTGCCTACCTGCCGAGATACAATCTCTAACGCTGGATCAGGCTTCGAACATGATGGATTAAAGGTAAAGAACTCGTCTATGGCCGAGAGCGAGACATCACTCAACCGGTGCTTAAGGGCAGGCGGGCGACAGTGAGGAGAGGTTTGACAATTGGCAATTAAACATAACCTTGAATCCTTGATACATTCATGAAGACGCACGATGACCAATATCTGAGGGACAAATATCCAAAGCCGAGGCTCCAGCGCAAAAGAAAAAAAAAGAAAAAAGATTGCAAAGTTGCAATAGCGGGTATTATTCTGGCAAGGTGCACAGCAAGGCTGATTTTGAAGTTGGAATAAAGATGGGACCGTCGGGAGGGCTGAAGGAAAGTTCCTTGTCTCACGCACGACAGGCGAACCGGAGAAACATTTTGTCCGAGTCACGTGAAAATCTATTTCCGGCGCCCGTTAATTGACATCTCATTTCGACCCAACACTATCACGAACACCTTGACCTCACTTCTGCTTTCTTTAACATAACTACAATCATCACACGATTTTAACCACAACCCCAAGCTCGCACAATCATCCGCCTTGATTTCAAATTCTTTGCACCTCATATTGTTACTATTCTAAGAATTAAGAACATCACGCAGATGCACATCTTCAGCCAAGTCAGCCTCCCTAGCCACCACATCAGTCCACATGGCACCTTCGTGGCAGCGGTAGCTTCACGCTTCGTGACGCATTAAGCCCTGTACCTCGAAAGTCTGCCTCGTCAGTGTGCAACACAGTCGCTTGGCTGTATTGATTACCTCTTCAGGCGCAAGGAGCCCTGGGTCAATTTTATGTGTTTTCACCTTTAAAGATCGAAGGCTGGATCTCAGCCGCAAGCCGATGAATCCCCAGTGGGCAAGGTTGTGCAGTTGGACCAATAATTATGGATGCAAGAAGGCTGAGCAACCCCAGATTTGATTTAAACTACTTACTTTCAAACGCCATTCCTGTTAAGAGGGAGATTGGGTAAATCTACGATTGGCCGCCCTAAATGTCACCACGTTATACCCCAGGAGGTGGTAGTGACAACGTTCCATCTGCATATGATGATGTATTCACTGAAAGGGTTGTTTGTCATATTGCACTTCCGTCAGGCAGAAAGTTCTGTGTGATTTGATCTGGATTGGGGAACAATTATCCGTAAACAACAGGAGTGCTGCAATTGTGTAACGTACGTGCCCTTGCAGGCCATGAAGCTGTTTATAGAAGTCTTCCACAAGTCAACTTTGTGGCACCGTCATATTAAAAGTAGTGTGGCTCGTGTCCATTGCCTATGAAGGCGTAGTTAATTCAGCCGGCAGCATCGAGCTTTCGGCCGCCCTCCATCATTTGTCCTTGAAATTTTGATCTCATTTATTGGGCGCTTATCTATGCTCAACGGACGAGGCAATTGTTTCAACCATTAGCAAGTCTTGTATACCTGAATGAAAGTAACTGGCGAGGCAGTGTTGATCATCGGAGCGCTTGTGCTGGGCAGAGTCAGCTTCAAATATCCCAGTTAGGACTAAAAGAATTATTCACTCTTTCATTGATGACTGTTCTCAGAAGTGCAATTGGCTCTGGGGTGCAAACCTGTTCTGCAGAGTGCTTTCGCTTCGGATTCAGCAGAGAAGTCTATCCTTGTTATGGGAGCGGTAGCGCCAATCAACAAAATCTTGTTTTATATTTCATGGCGATATTTGATTGGGTCACAGTCATTAGCCAGCCCTGCACATAGAGCCGATGACAAGACCTAGCTTTGGTCTCTTGTGATCCATGCCCGATAGTTCCTGGAGCACACGAGGTTGGCGTTTCAAGTAGATAGTACTACCGCTAAGAGAAGACCCAGAAACCTCTTCCCAGTATCAAGATCGTGCTTGCCAACATCACCCCAGAAAGGAAGCATTGGAATTCAGACGATACTGGGTGACGCATGCCAAATCTGTCACTTCTATGCAGCTTCACCATTAGCGAGACATCATGTGCGTCTCTTACAAGCGAAGGAGCACTAGAAGTGTCGTGCAGGTCGGGTTACCTGATCTAGCGGTCCGAGACATGCTTCACGTCCAAAAAAGGCCTCCGATCAATCGGAGCATAAGTTGTACCGAGCAGATTGGTAGGTAAATCCATTGTGCTGTTTCCCAATGGGGGTAAAATACTTCAAATTCATGCTCTAAAGTCAAATTCCCCTTTTTCACACTTGCGGCATAACTTCTGAGACGGTTCGAAGCCCTGAAATCGCCCGTCCATCTGCCCCCTTTGTCAATGACGAATGACAAGTTCATTGACCAAAATGGGGCGTCTGCCAATAAGGCTGCAGCAGCCCGGGGCGCCCAGCAATGCGTTAACGGTCGTGTTTGTCGGTAGAAATGATCTTCTCTGGATATAGCAGAAGCCTAGAAAACGTGAAGCCTACAAATCTAGTCAAAATAGAGATCTGGTAGGTATATTACTAATTACTACTTCAAGCATGGTTTCTTCAGAAAAAGTACTACACTAGTCATAATTTAACGGTGGATTGAACCCTACCGATCTGGTTCAGCCGCAACTGCTGAATGCCCCTCGGTAGTTGTCAAGTTAGTTGCCTACTAAAGCGGAAATTGTGGCTTTCTTTTTCTTACCCGCACACAATGCGAGAATGCTTGTCAGGCTTGCAGGGGTGACATAACGAGAATGGCGAATAGACACGACCAAAAAACGAGAAAAGTTTCAAGGTGGAGGCTCGGGTCTACGACCCTGCCTCTTGAAAGTCAACTGCTGCCGGTTACATTCTCTGAATCATTCGTGTATTTCACTCACAACTCAGCTTCAGGTTGTGGCACAAATGGCTTTTTAATCCCGGTTTCATTGGCCAGCCTTAACTGTCTACCTCAGCTTCGGTCTCACTGGCTTTTGGTATTAAGTGAAGCCTTCGAGCATCATATAAAAGAGAGACAATGATCGTCGTCGACCATTCAATAGAAAGCCCGCCACTTTAAAGAAAACAAATCCGATAGCTTATCTCCGACACGATGCATGGGTCAACATCTAACGGTCTTCGTCCCCGACAAAGAACTTTCACTTCTTGCACAGAATGTAGGAGGAGGAAGCAGAAATGTAATCAAGCCAAAGACCGGCCGTGTTCCAATTGTGCCAGAAGATATCCGCCTCCTGTCTGCACATACCAAAGTTCAAGGTGAGAACGCAGTCAATGATATCGTTCAAGCCAGCCGTACTCACGCACGCCTCAGCCCAACACCACCCCCGATGGACCACGTCTTGACGTTGGGAGAAGATGATGGGGAGACAGATCGGATGAACCAAACAAATCGCTCTAACGCTCCCGTTAATCCTCCAATGGTTTCAACATCCCAGTATTATAGCGGCCATTCTGCAACCTCGATTTCTCCTGATCAACATGCATATGCCTACAACACTCCCTCCCCGCCCTCCAAAAGTGATGGACGATACTACGCAGACAGTTTCAGCAGCCATTCAATGGTTACCTCGACGTCTGGCGGTGAAATGTATCCAGTCTCTGCAGGTTACTACCACACGGATCATTTGGGCTACAGTACTGCAGAGGCTTCCCAAGACTACGGTTATCTCACTGCTTCAGACCAACAACAGTGGCTTTCAAATGGGAATTCAGACGTTTTCATTGGAAGCGGAACTGCAGAATACTTCTACGTTGACGATGGTGCCCCAGGAAAATCGAATCGAGGTTAATAGACGTATAGAGCCCGTATTTGCGAGCATCATTCTCTGTTCCAAAGACTCTACGCGCAGGTTTACTATGATCAACTCCTACGTAGATCTGTTTTCTGCTTTAGGATGGGGCTGAGGTGGTTACCGCAAAAAGAGATACAAGTAGAAGTTTCATGAGTTGAAGCCGGCATGAGAAAACGAGGCGTTTTCTGGAATGGTTGTGTACGACATTGGGTCATGTCTCAGATCAGATGAAAAGGCTGTCTAGGAGCACGAAGAGGTCGTCGATGGGACATGCATATCAGAGGCACAGGAGTACTATCCCAGGGGCAGGAGTGGAAAAGGACTACCGGGGCCATCACGTGGCCCGCGGGATCTTTCGGAGATAATAATACCCCGCATAATGGCCCCCTGAAGCTCGGAGATTTTCAGCTGATAGGATTTGACTTTTCCTCACTTTCGTTTGTTTGCTTTTAATTGGTGGCATTGCTAGCGGATGGGTGCATAGTATGTTGTTTTGATATTACCGAAGTATTCCGCGGGAGTTAGACATTCATTTGAATTAGGTATTTGCATTTCTAGATCCTGGGCATTGGGGATGCTCGCCTTAGCATTAGCAGTCTCGTCCGAATTACCCAATCTGTATTCTGTATAAGCTCCGAATTCCCAAAACAGTACAAAGTGACTTGCATTTGGTAGTCCATGATGTCCCAGCAATTGTTATTGAAAAATGGGAGTGGTGTGTGGCACACCAATAATCCTGCGAATAGATTGGGCGAATCGCCGATTTATCGATTTATCGATTCCACCTTGCATTGGACCGATATTCATGCGACACCTTGTACGATCCAAATTCTCAAAATAGATCCGAGAACTGGTGATGTCCTTGGCCCTGCGCGCATCCTCGAGGTTCCCTTCAACCCGATCACCGCAATATATTTTCGCAGAAATGTCCCTGGGAGTTACATCTGCGGGTACAAACAAGGCATTGCGTTTTTGAGTGAGGAGAGCGGTGAAGTGGACGTCGTGAAGGAGCTGCTCAAGGAGGACGAGACGGGACTGACGATGAATGATGGTGGGGTCGATCCGCAAGGTCGCTTTTGGATAGGGAGCGTGGATCTAGAAGCACTGAATGCGCAACAGAGCGGGAAAGAGTATGGCGAACCGAGGGGGAAATTGTGGAGGTACAGTCCGGACGGAAGTTGTACGATCATGGAGAGTGGTATAATGATTGGCAATGGGATGTGTTGGAGTCCCGATGGGAAATACAGTGAGTCTAGGCCAAAGAGTCGGTCAAGTTATCAGATAATTTTCTGACCGCTTAATAGTGTTCTATAATGATTCTGGACCACAGATTGTCTGGAGGTACGACTTTGATTCTAAGACTGGTGATATCTCAAACAAAAGGAAAATTGCCCTCGATGGTCTTCCAAAAGGTGTCATGAATGATGGAATGGTCAACGAGTATGATGCCATCTTCCTAAGTTGAAATTCCGAGAAGGAATCCCTAATTTGTCGGTAGCGAGATAGGAAACCTTTGGATTGCCATGTTCATGATGCATTGTGTCAACGTGTATTCTCCGGAGGGCATATTGCTACAAACAATAGAGTTTCCAGCGAAGTGTATCACTTGTCCTACGTGTAAGATCATATGACATTCTGTGCGGTCTTACTGTTTCACTAACAATTGTAAGGGGGCGGTGAAAACAACGATATCCTCTTCGTTACCAGTGCTCACCCGATTGTCGAAAGCGCGGCACCTGGTGATCAAGGTGGACATATGTTTCGATACAAACCGGAAGGTGTGAAGGGCATGCCGAAGTATGAGTTTGCTGGATAAGAGATTGGTACATTTTGAGTGACATTTCATTTACAATTCAAACTCCGATTGAATCTGACATCTATGACAGGTTGAGAGATAATTTATTACAATAGTCTACACCAAATACTATATTCCAATACATACCAAAACCCAATCGTGCCGGTGCATTCATCGTCTCAGTCGTTTATACCCTTCAAACTCCCTTAGCGCTGACCCCATGCATTTTCCATTTTGAAAACCCCAAATCCCGATTTTTACCCTATAAGTGTTTCCTTCCAAACCAGGATCTTTAAGCGACCAATATAGGAGTCTTGCTACTCTTCTGTTTATCTTTCTCTTCAAGGTACGTGTTTCAACCACCCTAAGTTGCTAACCCTACACAATCATTACACGTCGCTTCTCCGACAACATGCATCAACAAAGGGACTAAAGATGAGGTCAGCCAAGCTCAAAGAGTCGGAAATGATCTTGGGCCTCTAACTAATAGCTTCCTTTGTAGATTTTGGGGTGGTTTCTTACTTGATTCTTTGCAAGCTCTTGCTCTTGCTTAGATGATAATGCCGAATTGAAGTTAGTGTTTTGCCAGGCAACTTAATAAGTATTCATTTCTTGTCCTCTTCCACCTGATCCAGTCTGACTTGTTCAACCTTCGATAACCCCCCTTGGCTTAATCTGTTCAGTTTGCTGAAGAGGTAGATGCTCCACCACGAACCGCCTCTCCACGACGATACCCTGTTGTGCCCTGTGCTGTCTATCGAGATCCGCGATGTCTTCAACAGGATGTATAGAATGACTGTTTTCGGGATCGTCAAGACCAAAATGAATGGATCGCGAAGTGGTGCTCAATTCTGATATATTGACAGATGGAAAAGGTCGATGGAAATTTTTCACTCGCTCTGCCGCCATCGAGTCCCCACTACGTGTAGAAGGTCTTGCGGTGTGTATAGAAGACGCATAGTCATTGACATCGGCTGGCGCTCGTGTGTACATCCGCACCCTGTCCTCAGCTTCCTTCTTGCGTGTCTTTTCCTCTTCGGATAGATGCCGTGTCAGACTTGGCAGTCTCTGGAATTCTAGACTTTGATCTGGGGTTGTTAATGCTTCTCTCTGAGCTCTCCGCTGTTTGATCTTGTTTCGAATTCCACATCCTCCTATAACTAAATCTCTGTATTGACGCCAACTTTTTGTTGTACCGAATACCGCAAATGCTACGAGGCTTGCTGTTACCCCTGGGATGAAGAAGACAACGTCAACGATGGTACCACTGGGATCGAGATTCGGTTCTCCTGATGCTGCCAATCTCGCATTGTTACCACGTTGGAAGAGGTTGAAAACGATGATTGCTGCCTCGAAAAACCTATATAGAATTAAAAAGTCAGACCCCAAATTGGTATGCGTACAACTTACAAAAGAATGATAAAGCCAATGGTAAAACGAGTGATCAGAGCTCTGTCATAAATCGACCGTCGAGTGTTCGATGTCTCCGCTGACTCCATTGTGTTTTGCGTGCTCATATCTGGCGCACGGCGTTCCTTCGAACCTCCAGACGCCCACCAGCCTCCTCGATTTCCAGACCCCATTACTAGCCTCCTGGTGTTTACGTATTTGTACAAGATTAAAATGAGCAACAGTGTCCCAGCCAGCATACTAAATAACACTAGCCGCCATCAGTCAGTAAGCGATGATAAATTCATGCTATTCATTACTCACTAGTGAAATTCGATATAATGAAAAATGCGGGAACATTGTCAACAATTGGTCCAAGTTGCATAAGGCCGACAGTAATTATGGGAAAGATGATGGTAAACACTTTCGAGATAGGACCAACGTGATCAGTAAAAATTCCAAAGTTATTCCGACGAATATTCCAAGAGCCCATGAACAAGGTTACAGCCCTATAATCGGTCTCAGTTAGCAGAATCGTTTCAAGATGCGATACTACACATACCAGAATAAGATGTTAAGAGACATAACGTTATAGCAAAAGAATTCTACGCTATCGGTCAGTCTTATTTACCCAGCTGCAGAAATTTCTCGTACGAATATAAAACAATACAACATCTGCCTTCTCGGCAGCGCCTCCGAATGCCAACCCAGGGTGATCTAAAGTTCGTAACGCTTGGTCGAATTGTGCTTGTTTAATAATCCTCCAATCAACGGCATAATGGATCTGCTGAACGATAGATGCCAAAGTTGAGACTGCTGTGAAAGAGGCAAAGATCATCACATCTGAATAACGCAGTCATTAACCAATCGAAAGCAAATTTATGATAATAAGCTTACAAGTGAATCTCTCACCAAAGCTCCAAAGCAAGCATGTCATGAGTGTGCTCAAAGTTAGACATATCGATGAATACACCAGAACAACAACAGAAGTCGCTACAGCCTGTTGAGGAATCCCACTGCCCATTTATTCCCTCTTTGAAGACCGCCTTGGGTAGCGTGATTCCAATATCAGATAGTCCGTTGTCCGTCTTGCTCTTCTAATAAACTTTGGTCCAAGTTCATTGTTACAGGGTCGAAAGGAATCATGGGTCAGAAGAGAAAAAGAAAAGATATACATTGAGATCGACCTCATGGTATATGACCTGTAGAAAGTCCATGCTTCTCCCGGATCGACCATCAGCTCAGATACTGGGTCCTGCAGAACTGGAGTTGCGATGGTTGGGCCCGCTTATTGGTCTCAATCCTTGAAAATGAACTAATAACCGAACCGAAAGTACCAGTTGTGATACGGAAATCACTCTGTTTTGAGACATTGGCTTACTTGAGGTGGAGTAGAGTAGGCTTCTTATGCGTATGCTAAGTTTCTCTGCCCAGGATCTATCCCTACACTATGGAGTTTACCTTCTATCAGATCTAGGATCTCTGGGTTAACCCGGCCAAGGCATACCGTAAGATTTTAGTTTCTTGAGTTTCAATCTTACAGGCTCCGGCTCATGGTTGTGACTTCTATTAGTCTTCCCCTTCGTTGCGGCAAATGGAACATGTCAACAATACCAAATCCATTGGACGCATAGATTCTGACGATCAATCCACTTCATCTGGGTTTTCTCCAGGATAACCCAGAGAGGATCAATGTGAAGGACCCGTATATCCTTAGTAGAGGGTGAATTTTTCTAGCACTCCACTGCGCGGAAGGCTTCCTCGCGAATTCCGTAGCAATGGATCCTCTATCTGTACCGGGATTTCCTTGTGCTTTGCATCATAGACGCGAGCTGCCGCGCAACACAAAAGACTCCGAAGAGACGTCTTCCATCATTTATTGGTGCACTTGATGGTGCTGCAAGGAGGACATGTGGCAATCCCAAGTCACAACGCCTCTTCAGGGAATATACGAGTCGGGCCGCGGGCGTGTAATCGTTGGTAAGGAAATCTACTCGTCGGAGTCGAGACTTGAATTTCGGCAAAATGCGAAACGGGGGCGTGAAACCTACTAAAGAGAATTAGGGCCATACACTAGGCGTGGCAAATGTCAGGCCGTAAGTCGATAAACCCAATTGACTATTAACTTTAGATGCCCCATGAAATCTTCCAAGTACTCATTGCATTACTCCACCACTCGCCTCCGGTTACCCACCTCAATTCGCAAAGTGTTCTATAAGGGGAGAGCTGCATTAGTTGTGCCTTGCCAGTACTGGGACACCAATTGTGCCATCATGCCCATAGAAGCTTCTGTCGCTGCCAACTGTAGGATATCTAACGAAGGACAAATTAGCACGCCAATTGGTTCTTGCCGTCGTCATCGTTTGGCACGGATCGACAAGTTCTGATGAAATTGTATAATTTGGACACTTGGTGCAGGCTGATGGCGTCAGCGATTCGATGCCCGAAGCTACGAGTCATGACTAACAATGAAAAGTCATGGAAAAAGTTGACAAGATTGTGCGAGTCTTGGGATCGGCTTGATCTCTTTTTCCTGATGTCTGATAGTATATAAATTAAGCATTAACAAGTTGACATGACTGGCCTGCAGGCAGTGGCAATGGCTCAGCAAGCTACTTAGCTGCTTAGGTGCGGATACGATCCACTTTCCTCCACTACAACAACACTGCTTGTAACCAGTTATTCAAGTCATGTTCAATTTCCAGCTTTTGAAATCCGTTTGGGAGTGGGCATTGCTTGAATGGTAATGGAACAATAATAGGGCTCAACCACTGGTGTTGCATTTTGGAAGATTAAGGAGAGCTCAGAGTCGTAACACCATCCACTCTTTTTGGCCCATCTTCATGGACGATGCAGGCGCCGAGAATGTGGCGAGGCTCTCGTAAGTAATTTGCCTTTTGAGGGATACAGCATTGCAATGGGTGCTGCCTCAGTACTCTTACATTTATCTCAATTCAAGACCAGATGAAATATCCATAGATAATCTCCAATGCTCCCTGTAGAGCCCAATGAGATGAACATCTTGGTTGCCCTGGTCCAAATACAACGATGTACTGGCATCCACAAGTACGGTCTCAGACTCTCATCGCTAATCTTCATGCCTGCAATTTCCTCTTCCGCCGCATCGCATCGTAAAAAGCTCCAAATACGAGACAATTGGGACATTCCACCACTTTTTCTGTAGTCTAGGATCACGGGTATTGCCGATCGCTTTCTAGCGTTTCTTTGATGAGAAGCTTCGTAATCGGTGGTTGAACTACCTCTTACCAAATTATCAAATGTTACTTTCCCTTTCTGATATTACATAGCATTTTTAGAACTAACAAAGAGTCGTGGAAAAGAGCCTTTGGGGCTATATCATTTTACGTGATGTAGTTGATCTCGCGTGGTTCATGAATGAAAAGTACAGCCTGTTCACTCATTATTGGAATATAGACTTTGGGAGTATTAGTCGCAGATATTACCGCAGGGGATGGTGTTATTTGGCTCTAAGTGGATATAAGTCTATTATGTAAGGCTTTGGCTGATCTCATAGACACTCTGTGCCAGTATAAAAGTCCTGTCGCAACTTGAACGTAGAGTGGTGTCTAGGCAGATTGTTGAGGACGACTTTCTTGGAGGGAAACAGAAAACAAGTCAGTTAACTCATTGATTGACTAGTCTTTATAACGGTGGATGATTGTACTGCGGCTAAGTTATGCCCAGGCTCTGGTACCCGAGCAGACTGCAAAGTGAGGCTGAGCATTGTTGTAGCCCAACGATGTCCTATATCTTTCTCGAACAGTTAATATATATTTCTATTAATGATATCGCAAGTTCTAGTATAATAGTCAGCTGCTGAATATCGATTGGTCTTTAAAACGAGTTGAAAGTGTCACAGTTCTCAGTCGACGCTCTGGATACGAACGTAATATATCTGTACAAAGCGTAATATCTTTGTTCATTCCCTCTTCAAATGTGCTCCGCTGAATTATGACATAGCCAAGGGCGATCGTCTTGTTCGAAAGTAGAAACGAAACTCATGCCTGGAAACATAGATGAGATCCTTTAATTGGGTCGGACCTTTTGAACTGGTATGCCACGATACAGAGACAGCTTGCCCTCCACATCCTCTTCATCTTGATTTATTTTGGGTTGTGGCATTCATATAGTTGTTCTTGAAGGGTTTGCAACAGGAGTCGGTAACGTCTTTCCCGTTGTTCGATTAAATTTCGGCATTAACTCAGCAGCGCAGCCCTCTTTCGAGCTCATATTAGTCTCAACAAACTTCTTCTTGCTTAATGTGTGAGAAATGCTTTTACGCTGAATCACATGTGATACTAACCAGCCGCCAAAGTTATTACTACTATCAACAGTGCTCAGCGTCGACGTTTCAGCATCACGAGATTCAGCCTGCTTACGATAAGGAGCTAGGAGCGAGCTACCTAGATTTATGTACATTTCGCTAATTCAAAGGAGAATATGTCGTAGTTTTGGAAGTATAGTTAATCGTATAGCTTGTTACAATCGTCGCTTTAGATCAAGGTTATAGCGAGCTGTAGAAGGCCAGTAAGACGGACTTCTAAATAGTTGAAGCATCTGGATGATATAGATGGCCCCTATCTTATAATTCTTAATGCTTTGGTCAAACCTGAAAATCGAGCTAATCTTACATGAAAAGTTACTGGTTGTTTGAAAGGCGCAATCTGTTCAAGAGCTCGCACTGTTGTAAGTATGTCAAAGCGTCACATCTAGTCTCGTCAATGCCGTTCCGAAACTTCAAATATTCACTACTACCAGCACGTAAAAAATAAGACTTAGCTCGTCAGAGGTGAAGTGTGTTAGACAAGTTTCAACGATGTTAATAGCTGCAATCCCCGTATTCACGTGCCAAATGTTGTCAAGTTCGCGAAGAAGGCTCTCCGAACCCTATACCTGTATTAGAGTCGATCAACCTTGGACGGACAGAACAAGCTCATGCTTACGCTGGAAAAAGAACTCGGGATGTTCCGAATTGCTTCGACGAATGGGCTTGAGGTGTACTTTCACTGAGCATTTCCTCCAGTATTCATCCCTAAGGATAGGAACAACATCGCCATGCCAGCTCGTATAAAAGATGACCTTACCAGTGAACACTTTTGACCTTCAAAAACTTAAAAATGGTAACCAACGCAATGAGCACGTCGAGCAGTAAACTCCCCGACAACCATTGAATGTCTTTGATCTTAAAAACTAATTTTGAAATTAGTACTGCAAGGCTAGTAAACAATGACTTATTAATCCATGATATGGGAGCTGGGAAAAAAATCTGGCAATTTTCGACGAGTGAATAGTGACCATCTCTCTTCGAGGGAAATGACGGTTCCTCGTTTTTCTGTTGACATCTCAATTCTTTAACGTATCCAAGCACCAGATGGCGACAAGGAAAGACCATGACACTTCACATTGCATTTACCAGTAGGGCAATTCATCTTGTTGCTAGCCTGAAAAAAGGGCCCGAGCTGTATGCTGGGTTCGCGTATTGCAGCTGCCTGGCTGATGATATACATAGCGCGATCAGAAGGAGATAGAATGCCTAACAATTACATTGAGCTAAAATAATGTTCGAAATTCCACTGAACGGGACTATTTAAGCTTTGAGATCCGACTGGTAGACGTTAAATCCCAAGGAGATTTATACTCAAAAATACCGACAAACAGGCTTCCTAAAGTACAGGCTTCCATTGACTTCCTAATGTTGGACACCCTCAAGCTAAAATCACAATTCACCATGTCCCTTGATAGCAAACACGTCTCTGAGCGTACTGATACTTGGGGAGAAGAAATACTCGCCACCTTTGGATATCACCCATTCAGTAGGTAACTCAATCCTACCTTTAGGACCATTGCCACCTTTTATATCGATCGGTCTCTCTCCACCATCCTTGGCTTGACCAATGATGGGGTCAAAACCAGGTCCCTCGCCTGCGTCATTACCGAAGCCCGGCTTGGGCTCAAAAGATAGTGGTGGTCCTGGGTTGAACTTCAGGAATGGGAAGGTTGGGTTGTTTGCCCAGCCTGACACATATTGTTAGCTGCCGGGTGACATTAGTAGCTCGAGGAAAGGTGACATACTGCTTTGGATGAATTCAAAGCCATGCTTGATGTTGCTCTGGTAACACTTGAACAACAAACCACGATCATGCTCGGTGCGCTTGTTCTTCTTCTCGTCGGCCGTGACCTCTGGTCCAAAGGCAATGCCACGACGCAAGATACGATTCTTGGTAGGGCCGTTAAGGTCTGCACGGGGGTTGGTCTTGCGTGTATGAGCGACAAATGGACATAATTTTTGAGACTGGATATCGTAGTCGAAATTGTTGTTGGAGTTACGCTCTTTGCCGAGCTCAGGATTGTCCGAATGTGGCGCTAGAACAATTGGTGCACCTAGTTTATTCTGTCAGACAGCATTCCAGGACAATTGTGGTGCTTGGAACCAACATACCACTCTTCCATCGGCCAACAAGTTGAGCACCAAGAAAGTCTTCCTTTGCCCCAGGGGGGTTATTGCAGTCAATGAAGTCTTGGAACTCAGGAACCAGCTGAGATAAATATCTGAAAGCAAGGAAGCTGCCATCGAGCGTCCAACCCGGCCGGGTTTCCTTCTGTTCATCGCCGTCGCGCTTGAGGAGGATGACTCCTTGGTCTATAGGTTCTTTCTGTCCCTTACCTCCTGGGAGAGGTTCGTCACGGACACCCTTGACGGCAGGCTGAGATACTCCATCTAGATAACCGAAACTATTCAAACATATGTGAGCATACTCTAGAGTTAGGTTAGTGAAGTGGAACTAACTGTTCGTGTGCCTCCTGGTCGTATGGGCGGACAGTGCCAGTGACGGTCTTAATTTCCATGATTGTATGACCAAAGATATGCTTGATGCTGGCGAAAGTGTGACCGACTGAATGTTGGCAGTCACCCGTGATGAAGACGAGACAATGAATATCCTGTTTGAATTCTGGGAACCAGGTGTTGCTTTCACCCTCTGTACGATCATTGAGTTTGGCTGCTGTTTTCTTCATCCCATGCTCGAAGGGGTCATTGTGAACACTAGTAGTTTTATCAAAGTCTTTGCTGAGAGGTTCGGTGATCCCAATCTAATTGAACAGAATTAGGAGTGAATCAAACCAAAGTAGATAAAAGTCAAGCCCACTCATACCTTAAGAAGGCCCTCCTTCGAGAAGGCAATATTGACGCCGCTCAAAGTCAAGAGTTCTCCTCGCTTCTTATGTTGAGCGCACTTGGAGCGATCCACAACTGTTCTGGCACAGCTTGTGACCAAGGGAACAATATGACTAAGTCTTTCGCGGAAGTTTTCTTCTTCGTCGTCCTTGATCTGGATGAACCAGTAAGTTTCTACCTTTTTGGGGAGACCTGTTCTATTGTAGTTTAGTTAGTTATCGTTCAACACGCTTTAGTGGAACTCACAGGATGTCTCCCTGTACGTTGCTAAGGTCCAAAGGCGCCGACATATTGAGTGCAGAAGAGCAGTTGGGTTTGGCTTTGAGGAATTTAACTTGATTCAATCAGATGAATGTAGTGCAATGGTGTTTATGTAACAGGTGCTGGTTCAATCTTAATAAGAATACACAAAAGGTCCTCGAGAAGGTGGATCTAGAGGTGTTCCTGTTGACATAGAAATATGGAAAGCTTTTATCTTCTGTTTCTAACTAAACAACAGGTGAGAGTAAACTAGTCAGGCAAGAGATGTGAAGCCAAGATGAGCTGAGAGAGTCAGATTGGGATGCTCAGCTCCGCCATTATGTTCCTCTGAAGCCATTCCGTTCTTCGAAATACACCGTTTTTATGCGAATCGATAAGCCGTGTTGCCTTCAATCTGACAATGATGGTACGTATCGCAAAGCAGCCAATCAACTTTGTTCTATTAAGCATCGCGGCATTCGGTGAGGGTGGTGAGAGCTAGAGGCTGATATATGTCACACAGGAAACGTGCATAGCTCACCTTACTTGAGCAATTGGCATCATCACATTCTCAATCCGATCCCATGCAGCAACTCCAAGACAACCTCACAAGGCTGCGGCGCAAGAGTGTTTGCTGCCAAGATGGTTCCGGCCGGTCTTGGCATTGGCTACATTTAGGAAGCAGCGGGGGAAAGATTGTTCAAGCTTCATAAAGAAGTGTGAATCGATTCTAAAATAATGGATCAATCTTATGTTATGCTTCGCTCATCAGCTGCCATGAACGACAGCCACCATAAGGCTGAGTTCAATTGTGAAACACTGATTTGCTTGTGATCGATGGAGAAAAGGACATTTACAAAACTTCCCATATATATCACAGTGTATATTCAAAGCCAATCGAAATTATCTAAAGCAGATCTAGTACAAAATAAATATGGTAAACTAGCAAATTGGCAGATGGCTAGTGGAGAGCGTGTTCAACTTGCGGAAGACACGGTGAAAGGAGTGGGGAGAGAGGCTTTTTAGCTTCAACGCCACATAGGCAGGATGAAGATCAAGCCTACACAGAAACGAGGGGCAATTGCCGCATCAGTATTGCTATCCCCCCAAGCACGATGATTATCCGTATCTAGTACACTTCAGATTTGGCATTAATCTTTGGCTGACGAGAGACGAGGATCGAATTGGTCAGCGACCCAGGTCGGATGTTGTCAGCTCGACCCGAACGAAATGGTTCGGAAGAAAAACAAAGCTAGCTCAAGTTAAGTATTTGGTGACAGATGACTTGTAAGGTGACTAGAAAGAGGGACAACGGAACTCGCTCGTCTTCTACTGCTTTGAACAGAAGTCTCCCTGAAAATGTGAGAGGTCTGATAGAATTTTAACGAAGATTGAGAAGAGCTCATAAGAGACCAAATAGATAACTTTCACATCCCGAGATGGCCCTGGAGATAAAGAAACTCGTGCAGGTATGGCCCGTGGAAGTAAATGCTAAGGTAAGATTTTCTATTGAGCAAGTAATGTGCGCGCTCGAGGCCGGAAAGATCAGTAAATTGAAAAGCGAACTGAACTGGTATAAAGCGTGTGCTCCTGATCTTCGGCTTGAATGAGAGCCAAGTCGCATAGAGATCGCGAAAGAGCCCAATTTATGGCCGTTACACTCCTATCTCCCATCTTGTATAGCTTTGTCAACGACATTCTCAACCGAGATGTTGATTAGAACACGTCGTGGAAAGCATTCGAGTTCGATTTCATCGAATTGTCGACACCCTTATACCTGAAAATGGGAACGCTGTAGTGGTCTAGAAGTAATCTCGAGCCAGTGTGTGCCGTCTATGCTACGAGACGATGGATTTGTTCACAGATGATGGACATTGAGGTTGATTATAGTAATGTTGAGATGTGAAATTTGCGAAAGAAGTTTCTGCTTTAACCTTGAAGTTAAGGTTAAACGCTAGCGGCGTACGCTAAGATAAGCGGACAGGTACAGTAGTGCGTACGAGCCGGGTTTGGGGGACTGTACGTACGCAATCGCCCAGCGCATCCAATATCTCCAACCTCATCTCCAGCTAAACATCAACACTTTCATCATCATCATCATCATATCGATCCAGCTATTACGCAGGTTGTCTACTGTTCTGTCCTTGTGGCCGTGAACTACAACAGTCGTTAAAATGTCCGACAACCCTACCTCACCTCTACTCGGCAGCACCAAGAGATCTACATCCAAACACTCGAATGACTCCCGCCACTCGCACGAGGACACACCTCTACTCTCACGATCCGACGATACTCCTCGCTATGATGGCTCTATAAATAATGATGCTGAAGGTGAATTGGCATCTCCAGCGGCATCGTTGCTGCGATGCTTGCAAAATGGAAATGGCTCTTCGAAACAAGGCAAAGGTGGTCGGATGTGGCCAACGATTGTCGCTGTCAGTGTCCTTGGCCTCGTCGCGATCGCCATAATCATTGGCGCTTCCTTTGCTCCCGCCGTTGTCGAAGAATACGCAAAAGAAGCACTTGTTATCGAACCGACCAGTCTGTCGATAGATTCTTTTACGAAAACTGGAGTCGAAGCAAGAATTCAAGCAAACTTCAAGATGGACGCCTCAAGGGTGAAGAACAATAACGTAAGAAATCTCGGGCGGTTTGGTACATGGATAGCTCGGGAGATTGAAATCAAGGCCTCTGCCGTTGAGGTCTACTTACCCGAATATGGCAATGTCCTCGTCGGCACAGCTGCAGTGCCACCGATCAAGGTTGATATACGAAATGGGCATATCACTGGAGTCGACTTCCTATCTACTCTAGAACCAGGGAATATTGAAGCTATTAGACAGGTTGCCAACGACTGGCTCGATGGCCGTCTGGGTAAAGTGAGAGTCATGGGTAAAGCCAATGTTGGCCTGAAAACTGGCTTAATCTCCCTTGGTACACAAAGCATATCGGAATCTCTGGTCTTTGAAGGTCAATCTCTCTACCATTCATTCTCTTCATTATTTTTGGGAGAAAAGTCCTTGCTATAGATTTCAATCAGGCTATACATTTATGTGTTATCTGATAAGTTGACTGGACCTCGATTGTTATAGAGGCATAATGAAGCATCTTGTTCACAATGATGCCTACTACTATAATGCTAATTCAATGTTTAGGCGACGACCTCCCAGCGATTCCAAAATACAATATCACCAAGCTCAATTTTAAAGAAGTCCCCGTTCCTTCCATCGACCGTCGCGGAATGGAGGCAGATGCCTCTATATCCCTTGTTAATAGTTTCCCTGTTAAATTCACGATTCCCCCTCTGAATTTTGACATTCTTGTCCCCAACTGCGCAGCCAACGATCCTTATATCCAGCTAGCGAATGCTACCACCGAGAGAATTGATGTCGAGCCAAATGCCGTGGTGAAAGTTGACGTAAGTGGTGTTGTTGACCAGCTATCTCGGCCTTTGGTTCAGAATTGTCCTGAACGTGACTCATCACCTCTTGACCTTCTACTTGGAAAGTACATCAAAGGCCATGATTCGACGATATACGTTCGGGGTTCTTCGATATCTAATGACAACACACCTGACTGGATCACCAAAATTATCTCCAGCGTCACTGTTCCATTACCATTTCCAGGGCACACATTCGACAATGTGATCAAGAACTTCTCCTTGACCGACACTCATTTCAGCCTTCCAGACCCAGACGCAGAGCCAGGATCTGACAATGCCAAGCCGCAAGTATCAGGGAAAATCGTTGTAATTGCTGGGTTACCCAAGGAAATGAACTTTGGTATTAATGTCACTGAAGTTCGATCTACAGCCAGCGTAAAATACCATGGAAAGAAACTTGGAGACCTCAACCTACGAACGTGGCAGAGAGCCGACTCTGAACGACTTGATCCAGAAGATGGAGAAGGAGCTTCTATCAAAATCAATTCTGAAATCAAGAACGTGCCACTCACGGTCACCGACGATGAAGTGTTCGCCAAAGTTTTACAGTCTCTTATCTTTGGAGGAAGCTCATTGGTTCTCGAGATCGAGGCCCTTGTTGATATCAAAGTCGCCACAGTTCTAGGGGAGCTCCCCGTCAAGAAGATGCCCGCAAATGGGGTCATTCCTGTCAAACGTTAGAAGACCGTTTTCACTTTGTACAGCACGACCGCACCGCAGCTGACGAGATTCTAGCGATCTCAACCGGCGGCGGCTTCAGCAACCTGAAGCCCCAAGTAGGCAACCTTCGAATCTTGAGTACTAGCAAAACCTCCTTGCAATTCGAAGCACACATCAATTTTACAAATCCCACCGAGTATACCGCAATCGTTCCGCTCATTAATATTCACGTCCTCAACAATGGCTCTGTCCTTGGCGACGCCATAGCTCAAAATGTTACTGTCATTAGGGGTAATAACACTGATATCATTGTCCGGGCTTCCTGGGATCCAACCAAATTTGGCGGCCCCGAAGCCCAAGCAATTGGTCGAGAATTGCTATCACAATACATCTCAGGATACAACACAACCTTAACCTTTAAGACTCATGAAAATTCCATTCCTTTCCAACCAAGTCTCGGTAAAGCCCTCAGTAGATTCGAAATCGAGATTCCTACACCTAGAATTCATGCGCCTAGGGACCCTGGGGACGAGGATCAAAAGCCACATTTCATCGATAACGCAGTCTTCCATCTCTTTTCCTCAACCGCAGAATTTGGGCTCATATCCCCCCTTCAGTACAGCACCATTTTCATCGAAAATATCAACGCCACTGCTTTTTACAACCATACGGAGCCTATCGGACATATCGATTACGATCTTCCTTTCAAAGTTCCACCTGGAATTAGTACGAGTCCTAGGTTACCCGTGGATTGGAGTTTCGATAGTGTGGGTTACGAGAAAATTAGGGAAGCATTAGGAGGGGATCTTAAGCTAGATGCACGAGGAACGGTCAAGGTAAAATTAGGGCATTGGACGGAAACTATCTGGTATGCCGGGAGTGGCATCGGGGCTAGTGTTAGGATTTGATTCGTTCTCTCGTTTTTGCATGTATTATGATTCTTACTTTCATGGGGTGGCGTTTTGGTTATATAGAACTAGTCTTTGGCGAGGAATCTACAAGGTCGTCACACTGGCAAACGGCATTAGGCGTACGAGAATGGGTTATCTAGGAAACATATAGAATAGATAGACGCAGAATTGAGCCTACTATCCACCGAGCACTTCCACATGTACAGTTATTTTGAGAACATTTCCCTTAATTCCTAAAAATGAAGTAAATCAACGCCATGCACTCCAGCCGCCCAGAAATATTTTCACGTGAGTGTTCAAATTCTTCTAGGTGAAATGAATTTATCCTGGAGGAAGAGTGCTAGCGTCGACAATTTCCTCGGCGTCTTTGATTAATTCTGTGTCGCCGGGGCCGTAGAGAGGCGATCGAGGAAGTGCCATGAGACCTGTGCGAGCAGACTCGAGGATTCCGAAGGGTGAAATCAGTTTCATAAAGGAGTCAATTCGGACAGGTTTGGCAGAACTGAAGGTGTGTTAGTCAATGTAACACTCATGACCAAGGTATAAGACTTACACTTCCACAATACAGCTATTTGTGCTGATATCCAAGACCTTTCCACCGAACTGATGTGTGAAATATGTAATTGACTTCAAGTGCTCGTGCTTATGTCTCAATGCTTGACTGAGAGCCAATTTACTTGGGTGAAAGTCCTCTCCTGCCTTAACCAGTTCCGCTCGCCTTTGCTCCCGTGATACTTGCTCTTCCAAGCTCTCCGGGTCATTCGCGGTGATCTCCCTGTGATGCGCCTGTAACTCTTCGAAATACTCCGGTCCAAGAATGTTGACTTTCGCAAGTAACAACTCTCGCTGAACAAGAGCAGCTGGCGTGTAATCCAAGACGGCCCAGACTGGAACTAAGTCCTCCAATTGCCTTCTTGCCTGTTCGACTACTCCATCTTGTCCAGATAGCACGATCGTCATTCGAGACAGATCCTCGACTTCGGTATTGCAGACCACTAGGGAGTCTATGTTGAAACCACGAGCTGCCAGAATACCTGAGACGCGAGATAGCACACCAGGCTCATTTTGTACGAGACAATTGAGGATGTGACGTTTTGGTGGGGCGGTCGAAGGGGAAGGTGCTTCGTAGAGGATATTAGAGACAGCTGCTTGCGCCGACCAGGAAGCTGGAGCATCTGATGTAGGAAGAGGATATATGCGCTTGTGAAGATTCTTGTACGCCAACGCTGAGGTTGAAGAAGCGGTGGACTCTGCTCTTAATGGCTGTCGGGGAAGCAAGGTTGTAGATGATCGGGGGAGGGCGGCGCGAATTGGAAGAGCCAAAATGGCTTTTCGAGATGCCATGTTGAAGGATATTGTGCCGGTAGAGGCTGAGAGAGTTTTTTTTAATGCGACCCCTCCACAATTACTCCTGGTGCTTCAATTGAGGAAGTACAAAGGTGAGTCAAGATAATAAAGACGGCCGATGTCGCGGAGGGAAAATTAACGCCGTGTATCTTTTTTGGGGGTGAGTCTAGAATTTAATGCCCGTGCCCTTATTAGCTAGTCTGGGGATTTCTTAGGCCGCCATGAGGCTGAACTATTCACCTCTTTCTCACATCGGCATCTTTGCGCCGCATTCGTTTTCTTCTCCCACATTATTGTTGAAGCTTTATTTAGTCATGGATGATACTGAGCGGCGCACTGCGAAGCGCTCGCGATTTGATCAGAAGGAGCCTGAGCCAAAGAGAGCGTCGCGGTTCGACCGACGGTCGCGGTCTCCACCAGCAAGAAAATCCGAGTCCAGAAGGAGTCGCAGTCCTCTGGAGCGAAAGCCAGAAAGCCCCGCCCCAGAAACCGTAAAGAAAACTGCTGTCTCTGACCCTGCAGCAGCAGCAAGTTTGTGTCCCTCTTGCAAATTATTTGAATAGTGTTAATATTTCATCAGCTGCCGCTGCTGCCAGGATCAATGCGGCCCTAAATGCGAAGAAAGGCATCCAGCATGTCGACGTTCCCCCGATCCGTTCTCAGACTGTCGAATCACCTACCAAAGCATCAGCCTCTCCCGGACCAGCTTCAAATGGAGGAGCGAACAACAGTGCAGCACAAGTAAATGGTGAGATGTACATTGCGGATGGCGACTATATCAAGGACATCGAAGTCAATGACCTCCGCAATCGTTATACACTGACCAAAGGTTCTACGCAAAAGATGGTAAATACTCCTTGTGTTAATACTCCACTGATATATCAGGCTTTTTCAAGAGATATAGCAATAGCATGGACCCTTCTTCTCATTCATTGTTCAAGCGTCCGAGTCTGTGTGGGGAATTTCAAGCTTACATGAAGCGCGAATAGCACTCACTAAACACAAATCTTTGCATCTGCTGACTCCCGCTGCGTGACATCTAGATAAAAGAAGAAACCGGAGCTGGTACGCAACACCTACAACTTATCGTTTAATAGAAATCTCATGTTGACTTTTCAAGATGTCACCACGCGTGGAAACTACTATCCCGACAAGAGCATGGCCACGGCAGCTGTGAGTAGAATCGTTCGCCTATTGTGTATCAAGCTAAAGCGTACAGAATCCACCACTTTACCTACACGTTACGAGCACGAGCAAGCGAGGACTAGAGCAAGCTGTCCAAAAGATCGAGGAACTAATGAAGCAGGAATTGCCTAATCTAGTTGACGAGCGACGCTTCCGTAGGAGAGAACCAGATCAAGTGGAGAGAGACGAGTTCGGCAGAGTGAGTTCTGATACTGATGACCTCTCTCGGTCATTACTAAAACAGTCCAGCGTAAATGGCCCGAAGAGAAAATCCCAATCGACTTTGAACCGATCCCTGGTTTCAACCTCCGTGCCCAGGTTGTCGGTCATGGCGGTGCTTATGTCAAGCACATACAGCAAGAGACTAGATGCCGCGTACAAATCAAAGGCCGAGGCTCAGGTTTCATGGAACATGGTACTGGCCAAGAAAGTAACGAAGACATGTACTTGCATGTTGCGTATGTATATTTTATTACGCTTGTGAGACTATTGCTGACCACGAGACAGGGGGCCTGATCCAGCGGAAGTTCAGAAAGCTAAAGAGCTTTGTGAAGATCTGCTCAAGAACGTCAAAGAGCAATACGAAGAGTTTAAGAACAGACCGCCACCTCAACGAGGCTATGGTGCCCCAAGCACGGGGTATGGAGGTGAGCGTGGTTATGGAGACCGCGCTCCTGATCGAAACTCTTATGGCGGTGGTGATCGTGGTTACGGCGGATATAATAACTCCCCAGCTCCACAAAGCTCTGCCATGAGTCCAACTACATCAGGTCCACCAGGCGCCGGTAGTCCTGCCGCCGGGGCCGACTACGCTGCTCAGTACGCTCAATATTACGCCAACGGCCAAGATCCATACGCAGCTTATGGTGGCTACCAGGCTTACGTTCAATATTATCAACAATACATGGCTGCTGCTCAAGCTGCTCAGCAACAAGCTCCACCTGGCGCTCCTGGATCAGCCCCTCCGCCACCCCCAACCGAAGCGCCCCCTCCCCCGCCACCTTCTGGTTCTGCTCCAGGTTATAATGCTGTAAGTTCATTGCAATTTCCAAGAGGTCTATGCTGACAATGTTAGGTCCCTCCACCGCCAGGAATATAGTTGACATCCTTGCCGCTTGGGTTCATCTCTCCGCTTTCTCGTCGTACACATAACTGGTCGCATGCATTTCAGATTTTTGGGCGGAGGTAAAATTGCAGGATATCTCATTCGTGTACAGTAGCAGGGCACCCGATACCTTATGACCATGCCGAACGCCCTAATACCAAAAGCCATCATCCAATGAAATCAATGTAATTCATAACTTCCGTCCAATCGTCCGGGCTTTGTGAATGAAGCTCTTCTTCTGTATCCCTGAATGTGAGCCGCTGCCCATACGAGATACATAACTCCTCTCCGGCCTTAATATCTCGTAAAGCTGTATAGGTCATCAATTGCTTGTCGATATTTCTTTCCCAGCCTACGTTTTGATTAGGGACCGAGTGGTTGAACATACTTCCTAACCCGAGAATCACAGCTTGGGTCATAGTTGGTGTTTTAGAAGAGCCGTTAACCTGCTTCCTGGGAATGTTGCCCTGATTTGAAGAAGTATATGGCCAATTGCTATGCAAGGTTAGCAATCCATAAAACAATAACTGATCACGTGCATACTATGTGTAATGGTAGAGCTCGGTGTTTCTGATGTGTTCCTCATTTTCCACTGGGTCAAGGACCAAGACAGGGCAGACCTCAAGCACTGTTCGACCCGGTATGTCTTTACTGGCGAAAACACCACGTCCTATGGAAGCTTAGTTAGTTATTGTGTCTGGAAGGAATATCACGAAAATTCAATCATCGGGAGAGGGGAAACTGAACCTTTCGGTGTGTTCAGAACCAACATCAACCCCTCAACCCTCCTCAAAGGTACCCCATCAGTGCTCCTCGTAGAAGACGCAAAGGAACTAGTGATTGACGCGGCCATCGTGAGCCTATGAAAGTGTTGATGCGCGCGTCCGAAAGGGGATGAAATTTGCCCTGAAAGTGAAAAGCCACGATAAGAAAGCGGTGGCGATGGACTCGGCAGAATAGCACCGACTCGAGGAACACTACCACGATCGCTCCTCACGCTTTCTTAACACAGGTGTGCGACACAAATATATGGCTTGAGCAATTGAATTACAATGGCGCATCAGCGCGGTGCGGCTTCCGGCGATGCGGTTAAGGAACCGCATTCTGTTTCCTTGAAGGTTCTAAGGTGGGCAATCTTGCACATTTCATGCGAGCAATATTTAGAAGTGAAGGCATAGCTAATATCATGCAGACTTTCGCGCCCTTCGCTTTCTATACAACATCCTCTTCCCTTACCAACGCCTTCTCCTTCTCCGTTCGAATCTCCAAGCCTTTATCCTGCCCCATCCGCCTCTCTTGCCTACCCCTCGACCAAGAACGATGCCTTCATTCTCTCCCCTCTCCTCACTCTGCCGCCAGCTTTTGGCTCCGCATACGTTGGCGAGACATTCTCTTGCACACTATGTGCCAACAACGAGATACTCGCGGGCTCAAGCACTGCAAAAACCATTACCAATGTGAGGATTGAGGCCGAGATGAAGATTCCTAGCTCGAAGGTTCCAATACCACTTACCCTGGGCCCAGAGATCGGGAAGGTGGATGCAGATACGGAGGTTGAAGAAGACGAGAAGAGATACGAACATGGTGTCGATCTGGCACCTGGGAGAAGCTTGCAGAAGGTAGTCAACTTTGACCTTAAGGAAGAGGGTTCTCACGTTCTCGCTGTTACTGTCACATATACGGAAACATCTGCTACATCAGGCAAAGTGCGGACGTTTAGAAAGCTTTACCAGTTTGTGTGTAAAGGCTGTATGGTTGTGCGTACCAAGACTGGGCCTTTGCCATCCTCTGGTAAAAGCAGAAAATGGGCATTAGAAGCTCAATTAGAGAATTGTGGCGAAGAAACTATAACCCTAGACTCGGTGGTTTTAGAGGCAAGAGAAGGGTTCAAGAGTCAGGGTATCAATTGGGAAGTCTTGAGAGAGGGGGAAGGCTTTGAGAGGCCGGTTCTTATGCCTGGAGATGTGCAGCAAGTCTGCTTCTTCGTAGAAGAGATCTTGGGACCAGACGAGAGAGAGCAGGAAGCTGTTGATGGCAGGCTTATCTTTGGTATACTGAGTCTTGGATGGAGAGGGACTATGGGAAATAGAGGTTTTTTGAGTACTGGCAATCTGGGTGCTAAGGTATCAGGTTAAGTAAACCACCAAAAGAAAAATTGGAGTTTTAGAGCTCGATCAACTCGACTTTTTATCTTGCACATGTCATTATCTACATTTGTAAGTAACGTCTTTTAGTGTTCTCTAGATGCACCGTCAATAACTCCAACAGGCCCTACTCATTTGATGGTACTGACCTGTTGCATGTGCTCTGTGGGAAGTCGAGCGACTGGGCACGGCAACCAAACAAACTTTTCTTCATTCCCAGATTTCCACCTGTTCGTTATGGCCCATTTTGCTTAATCAGACCTTCGATCAGGCTAGTGAGTTAGGAAAAGCCCGTGAGCATTCCCACGTTTCAAGTCTGATTTCTGTACTTTTTTCACGAGCTTCAACTGTCAACTTTCTTCATTCACTTGCTTCACAGTGCATTCAATTATTTTGAAGAGATTCTAGTGTTCGTTTTCCTGTATCAGTTCGTTCAAGTCCCCATTAGAACAGCCACCGGCCACTTCGTTTTTGAAATAAACCCGCCTCTGATTCGAGTCTGCTAGTCCAGCCATCAAGCATAGAATGGTCGATCTGGACGGTGCCACAATCATTTCAAGATCAAAAACATGGTGCCAGCATATTCCAGGCGTTATCTGAAAAAGGGGCTGGTGAGGACCATTCACCGCCGTGAAGCTGGGTTGTTCGTGAGTTTTCGCTACAACAAGCGAGGTTGATCCTGGGGCATTTGATATATGCGATGAATTATTACATTTTCGGCAATCTCCCCCTCTTGTTTCACCAGCAACAATTGCAAACGTTCTCATTCACTGATCGCATTTTGACATCTGCATCGACGTCATTTTGTCTCAATTGCCCCCAAATTTCAGAGCACGTCCTTCACTCGTAATCTTCATCTTAAGGTTCATGTCCATACTCTCCTTTTGCCCATGGTTACCGAGTGCCAGTCCCACGTTGTCGTGCATTGATTTACGCGGGGGTAGTCCCTCTTGCAATGGCCATTGTTTGTCAAATCCAGCCATTCGGAGTCTTTTTGGTGGTGTTACTTTGCATCCAGCCTCTATATCTCATTCGCATTAAGAACATGAACCTAGTGTCAGCGAGGTTGGAGAGGACCTCCTACGCAAGAGGCTGGAGCAAAATTCCCAGACTAGGCAAGGAAGGAATCACCGTGGGCAAAGTGTTCGGAATTGAGATGAATTGGGGGGGTGGGGGGTTAGCAGGCGTCTGTGAGAAAGTTTCAAACTGCATATTTAACGGTGGTAGTCCCGCGTCAGAAGGCAGTTCACCTGTTGATCACCAAAAATCACACGCACTATATATTCTAAGTCCTCAAGGAGGACGTTTTCATCACGGAGAGATCACTAAAACATCGGCCTTCATTCCCATCTCTACCGTCTCCGCTTCATCTAGGGAATTCTAGTCCTGAAATGCCAGCTGACGGCCCGAGTGAACTTCCACAACACTACGGCGGAAAGACGATGGACGGAGAAATCATCAAGAGACCTGTTTCGCCTATTATCCCTTCGTCACCATCTCGTGCCTACCATCCAAATCAACAACGACTCAATTATTCTCCGGAACGTACTCCCATCGATTCTTATGGCGCTGATTCAGACACAAGACCTGGAACAGGTCTTCGTCGTCGACCAAGTCACCAGAATCCAATCCGAAGACATTCCGGAGGAGAGTACGATAATTCACGCCCATCTTTTTCCAATGATGGGCGTCGTCCTTTAAGATCACGAGACGACATATTTTATCCTCCCGAGGACCGACCATATTCTCGGTCTCGACCTGAAGATTATCGCCCACATCCCGACATGAGAGAAAAGTCTAGGCCTCCTCGATCCTACCGTAACGTCGATGGCTGGGAGCGTGGTCCAAATTCTGCTTCGAAACCTTATTTCGACGAAAGCAGATCAGATTGGAGAGGTCCCGATTTGGAACGAGGAGAGTCGAGTCCTGGCACTATGAAGAGGCCTAGTACAGACAATGAGAGCATCGACGGATATAATTACGATTTGCACAATAAGAAATCCAATCGAACAACCATCGACTTCAAGTCACTGACCAGAGAAGAAAGGAAGGAAGTTCTTCGTCTTCCCTGGACGGAATGGATGAATTCAGATTTCAAGAATCGTAAGTGCTTCTCGTTAATTTCACTTTTAACTCCTTTGCTAATATCATGACAGACTTCGTAGCTACAATGGGCGAGTTCGTTGGTACAACCATGTTCTTATTCTTTGCTTTCGCTGGCACCCAAGTAGCAAATATCCAATCCAGCGCCGCTTCGAACAACTCCTCGACCTCTAATACCACATCTGGTGGCGCCACCGGTTTCAACGTTGCCGTCTATCTCTATATCTCAGTAATCTTCGGCTTCTCGCTTATGGTCAATGTTTGGATCTTCTTCCGTATTTCCGGTGGTCTTTTCAACCCCGCCGTCACATTTGGCATGGTGCTCGTCGGCGCCGTTCCTGTTGTTAGAGCTATCTTCCTGTTCTTTGCGCAGATTTGTGGAGCCATTGCTGCAAGTGCTATGGTTTTGGGACTGTTTCCTACGCCTCTCAATGTCAGGACTACCTTAGCTGGTGGAGCAAGTCTTGTACAGGGCGTGTTCATTGAAGCTATTCTAACAGCCGAACTTGTTTTCACGATCTTCATGCTGGCGAAGGAGAAACACAAAGCGACCTTCATCGCACCCGTCGGCATCGGACTTGCTCTGTTCATCGCCGAGATGGTTGGTGTTTACTACACCGGTGGCTCTCTCAACCCAGCACGAAGTATCGGGCCTTGCATCGTCACAGCAACATTTGATGCGGAGCATTGGATTTACTGTAAGTTATAACTCGCTATTTCACTTTCTCTATCTCTTAGGATCATGCTAACGAAATGTAAATAGGGGTCGGACCATTCATCGGCACGCTCATCGCCGTCTTCTTCTACAAGTTCATCAAGATGCTCGAGTACGAGATGGCGAACCCTGGCCAGGACGGAGATCCGGAGAATGATCCTACGAAGAGCTCCCAGAAGAAAGAGGAGATGATGAGGCGGAGGGAGGAGAAGATGGAGGCAAGGATAGCAAAGCTTGCAAGTCAGGGGAGCAGGTGATGAGTTTTGCACGACCAGAAATGAAAGCTGGATTTGGGTGGGTATGGATGCCCGGTTTGGGGCTTAGGATTATAGAATGGTGATGATCATGATCATGATGGTAATAGGCTATGGTGGGTATTTTGGTTACAATGACTCGAAATTTTTGGTATTGGTATTAGGGAGCGTGTTATTGTGATGAGACCTGCTTTGGGACGAGGAAATTATCGATAAAACCGCTAGTTCAGAATTTTAGAAACAGGTTCCCCCTCTTAGCTACGCAGTCGTCGGCCTTTCAAAGGGTGTCGTTTAGCATCATATTGAATGTTGAATTGCCTGACACTAAACAATTGGCGCCCACTTCCCACACCTTTCGCGGTGGCATTTCACTCCAAAAGAGATTAAAATGACTTACTTTGGGCATTATCGGTGTTCTTATTACTGCCCAATGCCGACCGTAGCGACTCGTGTACTAGAAAGTTACGAATAAGCTAACTTGAGTCCGAAACAATGCGCGTTTAATATTGCACCGAAGACTTGTCCAGCAACACCAATGCCCCCCAAAATACGCATAAATACCTAGTGGGAATCACCGTCATTACCCGCGTCTGCGCCCTTCCCGCCAGAGCCCCACAGCAACGATACCCCTTTTCATATTCGCTTGAAGGATCCTCATAAAATTCCCGGAATAACAGCTTTCCTCCCCTCAATTTTTTCTCTCCCAAAACGCTCAATATACCACCGCCGCCCCGCTACAGCCCTGGGCAACATGGTGGCGATCTCATTAACTAGGAAGTTACGCATTGGTGCCGCACCCCAGCCAGCCATCAACCAATACCCTCCCCACTCAATCCACTCACACAAATAATGCGGGAAGAAAATATACCAGAACAGCCCATTCTTCGGAATCATATAGACCTTGTCCACACCTTTCTTACTGTTCCCCTGCTCCCCAGCCTCATTCAACTTCTTATCCATATTCCGCTGTGCGGCGCGTCTGATTTCGCGCAGCTCGTCATCGTGGAACATGTTAGCGAAAAAACCTAGGAAGAATATCATCATGCCGAGCTCCATGCGACCGCCGGCTTTATAGTTCATCTCGCGGCCTTGCCAATCCCAGCGTGTGGTAGGGCCGTGGCCACCGAGGTAGCCGCCAATGGAGAGGCCGTTCATGAGTTGGAAGCCGATGGCGGATGCCCAGACGATGGGGTGGATGGGGGACATCGACGGGTTGAGGAGGGGGGAGATTATGGCACGGTAGAGGTAGTGAATTACCTATTGCTAAAATTAGAGTCTTTTCTTTCGACATTCGTTGAGGGCAAGAGGTAGAGGATGAAACTCACGAAGAGACCACTCATAGCTTTGTTCTCCCACGGCAATGCACTGAATCCTCCTAATCCGACTTCCTTAGGTAGGGAATACATAATATACGATAATGTCAAAAATCCTGGGACCTCCATCGTGATCCATGCGGTTCTACCTGGGATATTAAATCTACTGTTGGTCGAGGTTTTGCCAGCGGGATACCAAGTCAGAACCCATTGAAAGATAGTCACCTACCAAGTCAATTAGTCCTGTGACACTCTATAGTTTCCATTCAAATATTAAAGTTTACCAAAGGAAACCATTGAAACACCCAAACCACCAATGCCCAATTCTCCTTCGTTGGCGGAAGCCAATTCTGAATAAGCGCCATCTTGACAGGTGCTCTCAGCACGTATGAAACAGAATCTCACGACGTGAGATGAGAAATTATAAAGAGATTTTAGAGTGTTTTAGGCAGTAACCGGAGAAAGGAAGTTGCTCATGTTGGTTGTACGTTGTACAATGCTAATGTCGTCACGATTAGGAAGGTGATAGCCTTGCATATCAGCCTTGAATTGTTGTGATCTGATTGGCCCATGTTTTTGTCCCCTTCTTCTTCCAACATCCCATTTCAATCGAAAGACAACAAACATTCGATGATTCCACGATGACAAACCCAGAGGTTTCATCGCTCCCAGTATCTAGTGCTGATGAAGATATGGCCTCTCGCATTCGCGCCTACAAGTCCCTCCTCCATGAGTTCTCATCATCGCAATCAACATTCAGAATCTTGAGCTATGTCCCGCAGCTCTCATCCAGCCAAGCTTCCCCACCACCGAAAACGCTTCACGTCCTTGATTCCTCCTTCAATCCTCCAACCCTCGCACACTTCTGCATAGCTCTTAATTCTCTTACCCGACCCTCCAATCTCTCAAGACCAAATTCCAGTCCTCGAAGACTTGTCCTGTTATTGGCAACGCAGAATGCAGACAAAGCACCCAAACCCGCAGCTTTTGAACAACGGCTTGCGATGATGCAGATATTCGCCTCCGAAATACTACAAGAACTCCAAATGCAAGGAAAATCTGGCACAGAGGCAGAGAATGTAAGAGTAGAAATCGCGGTGACCAAGTACCCATACTTCGTCGACAAAGCATCGGACATAAGTAAAGAAAAATCATATATATCTGGAGATTCCATACCAGAACAAATACATCTCATAGGCTACGATACTGTAACACGGCTGCTATCTCCTAAATACTATCCTCCCAAAAATACCCTAGGGAGTTTGGTCCCGTTCTTGGAGAAACATAGGCTGGAGGTAACGTACCGGACAGATGACAGTTGGGGTGGAAAAGAGGAACAAGATAGCTTTTTGAGAGACATGGGAGAGGGCAGATTGCGGATTGTCGATGGAATGGCAAATACACTCGCTAATGGCGAGCGAGGTGCTGATGGGAGTTTGGCAGAGGTTGAAGGTAAGAAAGAGTGGGTTACTAAAGGTAGGTTAGTTTTGGTTGAAGGCAGGCAGGAGAGTGAGGATATTGTAAGCAGTACAAAAGTTCGAGAAGCTATTAAGCACAAAGATGAGGAGAGTCTTAAGAGGATGGTGACGCCAGGTGTGAGGAAGTTTATCCTAAATAATGGATTGTATAAAGGTTCGTAATGAACCAGAAGGATATTAAAGAGCACACAGTGAGGTGATTTATAGCTCATAGAAAATTGAAGATAACAATTATCAATCAAATCTAAGAGATAAGCTTTCGTTTCTTTCTTTACCGAGTACGCAGCCCGATCGAGAATTTATCACTCGATTTCGCTTATGCTTCAGAATAGAACCAAACTGTTAGCCACCCCAACGTAATAGTAATCATATGAGTCAATTCTTCCCTTAGTAACTATTATTAACTAGCTATAAGGTGGCAAAGAAGATTCTGGTGGATATTGATATGATTGGTCAGACAGCCACTCTCCATGCAACGGCTCATTTGTTCCTGTGTTATAGAGGGAAGTCCTATTAAACAGTTCCTTGAAAAAACACACTCTTTACATTACCCAGAAACCAAATTTGACTCCTACTAAAGGCTATCACAAACAACTAAACTAAACACATATTTACTAGACGCAAAATAGTGGTTCTCCTATCGCGTACACTTTCGAATAATATAGCTTAGTAGATAATGTGCCTAGGAACACAGAGCAATATCAACTGGCATGTGAAGACTGGATAATGCATGGTAGAATTATTCTCATATCTACTCTTAGCTTATTTAAATTGGTAGATATTATGTCTGAGAGCAGATGAGAATACCAGCTAATGTGAAAGATCGGAGGAGAAGATCTACATTCTCTTCTCCTATACACCTTCGAATTAGCTAATTGTTAGCAGGCTTTACTAAAATTATAAGCATTCGAATATCATTTGGACTATTACCTAGCAGCTTCAAATTTAGTTTCTTATTTCATATTTTACTCTACTAAACATCTTAATCCTATTCATGTTATTTGTCCTTAAATCTATGCTTCCATCCCTTATTTGACTCGCATTTTTAACGGTTATTCTCAATTTTGGCTTTCCATAGCAACTTAAAATTCGACAAATAAGTTCTACCTGTTTTGATTATTTATATGGGTGCTCGCCAGTATGTTCGCTATATGTTGAAAATTTTATAAGGGGCTAAGCTCGCTTAATTCTCCAACTTGAAATCACAAATTCACTTCTTTTCATTTGTCAGTAACCTTCGAGGAACTACAGAACACGGTACCTCCCTCTGTTTTGAGATATTCCCTATAAATCTTTTATCTTGCTCTTTCTCGTTTAAATAATTTACTTAACTAGCTGAACATTTTTCCTCCTACTTACACCTCATGAGCTCAGTAAATGCATTTTTGTTCATCGTCACTGTACTTTATGATTGCATGGTTATCTCGAGCATTGCTATGTACCAGAAAATTATTTATTGAGCTAGGTTGCTATCGTCTGGCAGTTGGTATAAGTATTACTCTCTCGTTCTTTTCGAAAAGCAACCCCGCGCCGTGATCATCTTGACGAATCAATGGCTCGTTGTTTGCCCAAGCGGGATTATAAAGGATCTGAATCTACCCTGTACTCAAATCCACGGTCCTTGATTCTTATTGAACTCTCCTATCTAAGTTCGACTTACTTTTCTCGACAGCAAACTAGTTTGCCAATATGTTAGCCGTAAAATCTACTTGTTTCTATGGTGGTAGGTGGCGATTCACAATGGCAAGGAAAGCTCTAGAATCTTATAAATCAAATGGCGAAGAAAGATTTTTATACCTAGAATACAAGGTGACCACCCTCTATATAAGAGGCCATTCTTGCCTCTATTGTAAAAAAGCAGTCGTGCTAGTCAATACTATAAATTCGACTCCTGTACGGCTCTCACAATAATATAGATTCAACGACAACTGCTAAAAATAATTCACGGCATAAAACGCCAAGTTTGCTGTTGAAACATCTGTGGAGTAATAATGTTATTATCCAGCGATGAAAGTGTGTATTTCCATGGAATGTGAGCTCGAACTACCCTGCTCAGTTCTTCAATGTTAGTTGTGTCAAGACTAGAAGTAGATAGATGGTCTTAGTGACTCAGGTTGCCTAGTAGTTGTTTACTTGGTAACGGCCCGCCAAACCTCTCTGCCGACTATTTCCAGAAATACTGACTTTCTAACTTGACATAATTTAAAGTAAATTCCAGTGCAACAAAATAGTAAACCTTTTATCCCTGAAAAACGAAAGCAATCCAATCCAGAAAACGGTGTTGTAGGTATAAAAATGCTTGCTGCTCTTCCATTAGGCGTTCTAGCGCTCTATGGATACGGTGGTACGCCGCTGATATTTCTGTGACATGTTGACAATAAGTTTGTGGTCAGTTTTAACCGTCTCGACTCTTTTCTCCCGTTTAAGAATTTCTATTTTCGCAGCCACCCCTACTGTGGCGTCTATTTTTATCGCCAAACAAAGTCGCCATCCCTTTTCTGGCTTTTTGGGCGTCTAGCTGAAATTAATGAGGCTCTGAGTTTTGGCTGCCTTCAGCTGCCGAGAAATTTTGTCTCAAATTTTTCTGCATTGTCTTTTGTGGCTGCTTATATATGCTTTAAATTCGAGCGTGATAGATGGGCGATTTTTGTAACTCCGCCAAGGCAAGTGTCTATTTCATCTTTCACTCTTCCTCTCCTTCAGTGATTTCTCTTTTCATTGTAATCGTCCGCGCACTTTTGTCAGATTACTTGGCACCGCTCAATTTTTTGGGATGTCGAGCAACACCATTCCAACATGGTGCCCACAGCGGCCTACTATTCCTTGGGATATGTTTCAAATAAGTCAAGATTGCGATCTTGTCGCAAAATTCCTTCGTGGTTACTACGATGATAACACTTTTCCATTAGACCAGCTTGTCAACTATATTCGTTCTCTTCGACCGGGGTTTTCCGAATTCTTGAACGATGCTGCTGCAATTCAATGGTTTACCCAAGCTCGATATTGTGAGCGTGCCCTAGCAGAAGAATATATGGTCACTCGACCAATTGCGAAATGTTCAAAGGAAGTTTGCCTTATTTTAAAATGGGATGGTAATGCAGATGTTGCTGGTCGTGGCGTAAGCATGCTTAATCTTGTCTGGAAGATTGCAAGAGCGAGACTTACCCTCTGATAGATGGTTGTAGTCTATATTATAGAACTAGTGTTGGTATTTGCCTATCTTGCCGTATTTACACGGTCAATGATATTTCGACGATCGACCCGCTTTACGCGAACCTACCCTATTATCAACCCCCGTGGCTGGGACCTTCTCATCGGCGCCTTCGAAGGAAGCTTCGACACTTTTCATAGCGCAGCTACACTCTTTGCAATAGCAGTCCTCTTTGCAAGTTTGTACACAAACGGTCAGACAACCAGTGGCTACACAATCATTACTTCACTGATTGTATCTACTTTCACGACTGCCGTGGTCTTCGCTACTTTTCCAATCCAAACAGAAAGCAAGCACCGGCCCCGAATGCGCATCATAGTCACCATTACTCTTGCCATTCTATGGCTCATCGAATGGTGCTGGGCTCTGACCAAATTTGGCTCGAAGAAAGCCCGTGGAGATGAAGCCTGGGAGCAGATTTGCTACCAGAAAATTCGAGAACAAGGTGGCAACATTAATGCCGGTCTAGGGGCTCTCTATATCATCGGTATGATAGAGGCTGGAGTTCGAGGAGTGATTGGATGTCTAGTTCGTCCAGGACACGAGAATAGAGCGGCAAAAATTCGACGCTGGCCGTGGAAGATTATATCTACGTGCTATTTCTTGCTTGTGGTGTTAGTCTGTATTGGTTTATTCATGAGTCAGTTGAATATGATTGGGAAGGCTAGTACCGAGGACAGTGCTGAAAAGCAGTGGGGTTTTGGGCAGATTCTTGCCCTGGCTACATGGGTGCCTGTGTTTGTTGAGATCTTTTACCTATGTTTTGGTAAGTGGGCAATGTCTTACCCCCTTCAAAATCATTACGTTCTTCCTCCTAACTTACTGTCTTCTTTCACTTTGCAGTCACACCTTCCAAAGTCATGGAGGATCGAATGCCCATTGGTTGGCAAGCAACGGTGCGTATCGAAGGGCAAAGTCAGCATGACAACCAACCTGCTGTGTATAACTTGGTGGAGGGACACCATGAGACTAAGAGTCAAAACAATGGAACAGCTCTGGGGGTAGTATAGCCAATAGGTTTATGCAGATCAGTAAGAAGTTACCGCTCATGGATTTAAGGGTCGTGTATATAAACTGCAATATTCATGGTGTAAAGAGGTTGCGTTCGATTTTGGATTCGAAGCGACATCGAGAAGGTCTTGCCTTCCAAGGGTAGCAATCGGTGATATCCTACAAGAGTTCTGCAACAAGCCATGCAATTGCGGACGCACCAACAGCCATATACCCCAAACTATAATCACCGAAGACCTTGAGCGCAGCTCCAGATTTCTCAATGCTTCCATTCCTCATAGTCGCTACGCTAGCATCCGTTAGGTCAATTGTCCTCAAACACGAGAAATGCACGCTTGGTTCCGTCATCGCCGAGCTATCGCCTGTCGGGTAGAAGATAGTCAGAAGTGGCGTTTCTCCTCGCGTCGCTGGCAACGAATCTTTGAAGTGGTCGGTTGTTGTGATGTTATAGGACAACACTCGTGTCAAGGAGTTAGACTTTGGGAGCGTGGGGTAGCAGTTTGATGTTGTATTTTCTGAGGAATTGATCGGTCTCTGGGCAGTTGAACCAGTTAGTGAGACACCAACGACTTCTGTGGTGCTGTTCAAGCCTGTACACGCGGAAGGGAGCGAAGTTTTGATGTTTGCAGCCAGCGAAAGGCATGTTGCTGTCGTAGATGAAGTGGTATTGCCATTCTTAGCTAGTATAGCGAGGAGGGTAGTTAATGATGGCCCACAATCTGCCCCGAGAAATGAGTCGCAGTGGCTCTGATCATCTGAGAGGAGGGTCGGATTATAGAATATATTTGCATTGTTTGGTCCAGTGATATAGATGGCACATCCACCGAATGGTAGCGAGTCACTTTGAAGATCAAGAGCTGGCGGTGTACCTAAGTAGAAGATACGCTCGGCTTGTCGCTCTGAAGGGTTGGAAAAAGATTTGGTATCGATAAGGTGACTTCCAAGCGTCCAGGTAATTGTTGGGTTCGAGGGAATCGAGATAGGGTAACTGGCCAAGCCGATGGCCTCGAGTGTTTGGTTGCTGAATTTGCACGCAGAAAAATCAGAATTGGGTTGGACTGGGCAATGGACGCTCTGACAGCCAGAAATCGAGTTGGCCGTGGTGAAAGTGACTCCAGAAAGAAACCAAAGGATATGAAACGATCCTAAAGAACTATTAGATTTCTTCGTTTTGAGGAACATATTGCTATCAGTAACATTAGCTTTCTTTAGTAAATGAAAGAAGTAATTGAGGGTTAGAAATCTAGCTAGAGGAGAATTATCCACGCTAGCTAGTAAGTTCCTGTTGTCTCCTCGGCAAGTTCGACGCCAAAAGAGCGGTGCAGCTCCTGGCGTACGATCTTACAAAATATCAAATTTGCAAGCTCGGATCCCATCAAACAATCCATACTTAAGTCAGGGGCTTAGTCAATTGCTTTCGAAGCGATGCTCGGATGTGACAAATCGTTGGCACAGTATTAGTTCTCCAGCTGCTGATCATTATTTTCGATAGAATGTGGGAATCAGATCCTTTAATCTAACGAATATTGATCCTAGAACTATGCGGTATCTACTAGTGGGCCAACGACTGTGAGGCATCACTAGATTTGGTGCCGCACGAATGCAGTGCTAAGCGTTACGCTGACAACATAGGGCTGGAGGGAATGGTGTTAATCCGTTTATTTCTAGGATTCGTAAGCTTATTATTTCACGCCAATGAGATTGCGTGCGTTAGGCAGGCGATCCATCAGCCTTGTGGGATGTGCATTTGTGATACTTTCAGTACCTTGCAGTTATCTAAACGGTTACCGAAAAATAACCCCAATCTACCACATTTGGGTACTGCCATCTCACGAAAATTGATAAGCCTCTTTTAATTCTACCATTCAAGAGAGTATTGTCTACACGTGGATATGCTTGTTGAGAAGCCAACAATTTACTTGAAAAGGTCTTACAATGGTGCTGAGGAACCTCACATCTATCGATTTTTTTTCCTCGCTCATCATTATATGTCTTGAAGATCTAAGCGTTTTAAGCGATGATCATCAAGAGTCAAATCAAATTGCTACTACGGTGAAATTGTTCTGGTTATAAATCCCACTGCCTTACCTATTTCTAGCAAATTCCCCTCTTGTTGTCGATGCGAAATGATTTGCTAGACTGCATATGAGGACTCGGCAGAACGCCATCATCCCTCGAGAACTTCTATGAAAATCCTATTCCAGTTTAGAGATTGCAGGATCCTTTCGTGAAATTTAACAACCCCCATCAGGAAACGCAGTCATCTTCAGCAGCTTGAGGCTCTGCAGGACAACCTTGTGTCTTGATCGAAGAGCAGGTAACATTGTCCGTAGTCCTCTGATATTCATGATGGATCAAACAGGTAGGATCAAGCTGATGATATGCTAATTTCTTTCTGCTGTAGGATTGTCTGGATAGACGCTTTTGGAGACTATGAACGTTGAACTTCGGCTTAGGAAAGATGTATATAACATTTATTCGCAGTTGCAATATTTGCTATCGTCTCAACACACTCTCTTCCACTTCAGTCACTCATTGTATTCATCTTCAGAGCTCTTCATACCAATTCTAGTCTTTCATTTCTAGCCAACAATATATTATTTCGCCCCAAAAAAAACTTCTCCAACTCCAATTCAGCAATAACCACATTCATTCAAAATGGCAGCATTAGGAGCCGTCGAAGTTATTGGTCTCCTCGGCAGCGCTCTTGGAATAATCCAATTCGGCATTGACAACTTCCCCGCCAAAAAATCCGATACCTCCACTGTAGACGAAGCTACCATCAGAATCGAGGTCGGTCTCGACACGAAAAATGGGCTGTCCAACGGAGGGGGCGACTACCCAGACGTCCGAATTTTCAACGAGGACGGAGAATTCATTGGATCAAAATACGATCCAGGACACATAAGGGATGGCTCTTTCACCGACCTCAAAGTGGATGTTGGAGGTCAACAACCAACATACTCTCTTTTTTCTTCCAATGATGATGCGATCTGTATCGCTTATATCTCCCAGACTTGGCCTGATGGACAACAGTATGGTTGGATCGGCAATTGGGCACATTGTAACAATGATATACCTTGGTAAGCTTTCAATCACAACCAGAATCAAGTTGCCGAGTAACTAACGAACTTGCAGGTATTACTCCAACATCATCTTGGATAACCAAGCACTGGATTGCATGTGGATCGATGGCAATAATGACGCTACGCCTATCACTGGTTTCCAAGTACACTTTTCAGAATTCACGCAGAAGGGCGGTAAATTCAGCGACACCCAAACCCAAGACCAGTAAGCTCAACCCCCCCCCCCTCCCCAATTGATAAATTTGCAACAAGCTAATAAACTTTTTAGTCTGTGCAATTCCGGACCACCATTCAAGACCTACACTAACCACGACCCAAACTCCATCACCTACTGGACCCTCGCCCACAAACGCAACACGATCCCGCAATACGTCGCCAGCCCCGTCAACATCAACACCACCACACCCGAGGCACCGACCGCAGCAATTGGCCACAGCCTCGCAGCCGACACTCGACTCATCAAATCCAACAACAAAGCACACTGTGCCGTCACCCTCTGCGAGAATCCCAGTTCCACAGGACCAGATTTTGTGAATCCCGAGCAAGGCGTTTTCTGCTGCATGAAGACTAAGAAATCGTACCCAACATGCCCACCGGCGACCTATGCTAGAGATTTGGGTAGATATGGACCAGACAATTCAACGACGGTTAATGGTACGGTGCCTACGAATGGGACCACTTATCCTCCTGCTCCTGGCTCTGGACCTTGTTTTGATTTGGAGAAGAACGCGATGAGAGGTCTTGTGTTGAAGAGGGATGATCCGCCGAATATGCCGTCTGTTAAGGGATACAGCACTGTTGTCGAATGGTAGATTGCCTCTTGGTAGCTGGCAGACAGGCTGGCTACCTCGGATACTGCTGGTATATCTCCTTGAGGACACAATGAGCCACGATTTGGGGGAGGGGCGTTGGGCGTTTGAATGGCGAGTCACTTCAGACTCTGTATCAGTATCTCTTTGGGGGCGCTAGTTTCGGTTTAAACATATTCTTTTGGAGTACCTACTTCTTCCTCTGTACTAGTATCTTTCCATGTGGGTCACAATAGGGTTGTGCGGATTTCTGGGACTTCTTTTAAATAGATCCCTACACTAGCGGAGTTTGAAATAAATACATGCCGTGTCTGATATTCTTCAAAATTGCCTTGGCTCCTCGAAATCTACCTCGCGTACTTACAAGTCTCCTACTCAACGTTCGATAAACACCGCGGTATTAGTACTTCCCCAGTTCAGACCAGACATTCCACACAAGCGCTTACCGTTAACCATTGACCATAAGCTGGGGGGAAAGGGGGGAAGTTCGCTTAATTGTTCGGAAAGTGGGGAGATGCCTTGGCTTCACATGCCACCTTCTATTTCGACTCTTACACTTTCCTGCGCCCGTAGTCTCTCGGGCACACGTTTTTGTCCTTGTCACTTGATCCACTCAGCTAGCATGCAAGATCCCACTCGCTAACCTTTGTCTGTGGTAAACTCTCGTGTTCAAATGGGTAGGAACTAGAATCGTGTATACCTCATGATGACTGTTGTTTTATGAATACTAGATGCTGGAATTGTGGATCTAACTGACATCTCATCGGTAGTAGGTTAGTGTTCTAGTAACATCTTTCTTGCCTGGTGCCGTAGTTCAACGCTAGTCCTTGCTTCTTAAAGCTGCCTTTAGACACAAACAAAACCCAAGCAATTTTTAAAGAGCGACTGGCAACAACGGTCTGTTTTTCTTGGTAGTAGAGGACGAATCCTGCATTTGACCTCTCTTTGAAACAAATTCCATTCAAACATCACACTTTCCTTCACGACCTATCTCCTAACTCAGAGACCTGTCACAGGCTCACAAATATCAATCTATCAAAATATGATTTGTGGGTGGCTAGGCTTGTTTCTTTGCTTAAAGTTGTTGGATAATAGGGGTTTCTGGATGTTGAGATGTTGGATATTCGAAGGGATGGCATTGATCGTGTGGGATTGGGTTGGATGGTTTGATGTTCTGGAAGTTATGGTATGGGAGAGGATAGGTGGTGGTAGTTATGGTAGATGGAGAGAGATTGTGATGGAGTTGGGAATGAGTTACAAGTGGTGTTGGTGACCGAATGGATTTCTTTCCTCTCCCAACTTTGACAAGGACATTTCTTCGTCACGCAGGAGCATATTTACCCCGAGGACTGTTGTAGAATATGCTTGAGCTTAGGGAAAGGAAGGGGGACGACCCAATTAACATTCCATAGAGGTGCGAGACTTCTTAGACTTTTACCAAGTGTCACACGGTCTTGCCTCTGAAGGAGCGGAGGTAGGAACGACATCCGCGGTCATTATGGCCACAATCACAATATCAAGTCATGCACAGAAAGTTTAGTAGGTAAGATAATCAATTGACTTCTCCCCACCTTTATCAATAGAGTGGTATATAGTCACTCGCCTCTCCCCTCCAGTTCCCACAAAATCCACTCACACGATCGCTCGCTGCTCCAACCTTTGCGGCATTAGACAACTCTCAAGCGCTCTCCTCTCTCTCGTCTTCCAAACCCAACATCAATCAACAAAAAAGTGGTATATTCCTCTTCTCTCCGCTCCATTCAAATACGCCACAGACAACACGCAGAAAAATGATCAACAACGAAAATGTAGCACACACAAAAATCAATACAAGAACTACACACTTTCAAAAGACGAGAACAAGGTAAATTCAAAAACAGCCGCCCACCCCCCATCTCCAAGGTTCCTTTTTAGAATTCTTGGATGACTGAGATGATAAAATGCCCCTTTCGAATGCTTGATGCCACACACACACAAACGGCCACACATGACCGCGTAAAAAACCATTTGAAAATGCTCATATCTCCTGAAAGATCCCATTCCCAAATTTTTTAATCTCTGCCATCCCATCCGAAAATCCATATATCTCGTTTCCCCAGGGTATGAGTAAGCATGCAGCACAATAACAGTGAAAATGAAAGTTTGTGACGATGAAGGCTTTGTCGTCAAATGAAGTTCCTTCCCAAAAACGCCGCTAAAATGCCCAAGGTTTATATTCTCCGCTGCAAAGCGCTCAATCATGCAGAAGTGGTCGGATATTCGTTAAGGTTCGAGGTCATCGTTCCAGTCGTTCGAAGTGGCATGGGTGGCATAGGTGGAATGTTCGAAACATTATCCGTGGAACCTCGCCTTGAACCCGACAGACTCAACACTCGGTACAATAGACTTTTCCTCTTGCCATCAACTCGCTTCTGCCGAGGTCCCATGGTGCGACCACCAGATGGTAAGCGACGATTCAGTTCTCTTTCCCATGCCGCCGCACTATCCGTGGTTTCTTTTCTGTCCAACTCTTCTTCCCAACCATACATGTCCGAACTACCAGTCGTGGTAGCAGATTGAATAGACCCGATTGAGGACATCATGCTTGCCGCAGAGCTGGCAACACTGGTGTCAACCGTGAGTGCACCATGACTGATTGTGCTCATCCGGTCATCCATGATAGTACTGTTCGTCATGTAGGTTGTGTTAGTTGCCAGACTGCTCCGAGATTCCATGGCGAGTGGATTTGCTGATATCCATATGCCATTCTCGGTCTTGAAATCATATTGCATCGCCATCTCGGAATCGACGGATAATCTCGGAGTGACATCTGTCGGCGTAGTCGGATCTTCCTCCGCTGGTGTCTCTGAGAGAGGCGTACTTGGGACTGGTGTACCCGGTGTACTGGGACGAACATCCTCCATGACTGTGTCTGACATGTCAACCGTTGTGCCAGTTGGGCTAGCAATCTCTTCTTGCTCATTAATCTTGGCGGGTATGAAGAACGGTTGTGGACCTGCGACTTGCATGCGCCGATTGGGCACGAAGTTTTTCCCCTCTCCTTTTGCATCTCTGACCCCTCGAAAGATGCTTCCTTTCGCGGCCACGCCATCCCTCTTGATACAATCTTCTCTTCTCCCCGTCGTTCTCGCCTTCTTCTCGAACTTTGCAATTTCTGCATCCGTGCCATGATACAATCGTTGTGACATTGACGCAGCGAGGGAAGGTCGAGGTTGCGAACTGATGTCAACGGGAGACCCAGGATGGGCTTCTAGAACTGGTGATAAGTCACCTTCACTAAGCTTCAAGCTGGTATCCCCATTCAGTAAAGCCGTATTTTTTGACGCCCGCGGGCGAGTGAGCCCTACGACAGGATGCTCCATAGGCGCGATAACTGGCGTAGGGATGATTGAAAACATATCATTTGGTGACGACGTGACCTGCCACCCTCATAATCCATTCCCGCCCGAGGAAATTTTCTCCTTCCCCGTAGCGGATGGTTGACTACTATTGCTCCGGTTACTTGAATTAGAACCGTGAGCAGATCGACTTTTCTTGAAGCCGAATCTCGATCCGATCTTTTTCCACCCACTTCCTTCCCCTCGGCCTGTTTTAGGACTCGTGCCAGGCGAGATGTCACTGAATCCTGCGTTAGAAGTGGGGGGTGTGTTGGGTGGAGTCATGGGCTCCAGTGCTGACCCAGATGGCGAAGGGGAGTCGGCACTATCATCAGTAAGGATGTCTGGTACTTCAGAGGACGACATCGCCGTCGATGAGGAGCCAGACAGGTGTGCTGAGAGACGAGACCCGCGGCCCAATGCGGCACTCAAATGTGATTGATGAGACAGTCGTGGTGAGATACCGCTGTACGATTTCAATACCATGTCAGTTCCAAAATCAGTCATTGGTGGACTGTCGTGCCTATGGCGGCGAGCTTGTGCAGGAGATAATGATCGCTCGTCCAAGGACCCAGCCATGTAGGTATCTGCCATCGAGTCGTCCGAGGTCCATGGGCTGAGATGGGACTCGGAGGTGCGGGCCGGGGCGACGCTGTTGAGAAAAGGTACAAGAACAGATTCTTCCATGAGCTCGTAGATAATCTTGACGGCCTGGTCGAGCTCTGACGGCTCAGGAGGCGTCTGCTGACAGGGTAGTGACACCAGGTGGTCGCGAACATTGGATGGTAGGTTGACCTCTCTTGGCCCGTTCGGCACAATGTACGCATCTAATAATTTCTGCCACAACATCCGAACGTATTCAACCTCTGGAGTCTGTGGTGAGAGCGGCGTCAGTGGATCTCTGTCTGCCATCTCTCGGTAGTGTTTCCTATATCTCTTGGCATCCATCGTGAATTCCAAGGTTTCCAGGCAATGGTTCTGTGAAAGATACGCCATGAAGGCGCTTAAAGTCCATGGCGGCGGTGCGGTATTGGCCAGGACATCGTGTAGTGCAGGTCTCCTGGGACAATAGGGACCGGAAGGGATTGCGAGGCTCAGAGGCCTTGACGGCAGGAAGTCACCCGAAGACATGAAGCCTTCGTCGTCTGCGTCCCAGTCTTCCAGGACAGAGGAGCAACGAGGAGAGGTTTCTTGTGAAGATGTGTGCAGGTACAACGAGGGCGGTTTTCGATGTTTCGACCTTCTCATCGCGGTTCGAAGATATCTCATAGGTCTGCTCGAGCGTCGTGATTCCTTCATACACCTGACCGAGAACCTTTTCCTTCCTGCAAGATTGTTCCAATGTAGACTCTCGATTCGAATTTTATCGTGGGAGTGCAATGTTATCTGCAGTGAGGCATGCGATGAAGAGACGCCTGATGGGACTGGGTGGATGAAAAGGAGTTATGCCTCTTCGTTTGCCTCTGGGAAATATCGTTTGTGATGCTTTGTTCAACGACGAGGGAAACAGAGCAACTCGTAACGTCGTGGTCTGCAATTCGCCGCAAGATGCCGATATGTCACCTGAAAACGCTCCAATGGATCTTGTTCGTCAGTGAGTACCAAACGGGTCGTCGCAGATGCTGAAGTCGGTTGCAGTGTTTCTGGAATGTGAGCCCTCAAGCCGGGTTTTGCGTGTTCCAAGCGGGAGGGAAGGTCGCAGTGGCGAGAGGTTGAATGATCCGAACGAAACCTTGTCTGTGGTATATTGCGAAAACTGCGAGTAGCACAGTACGACCTACCAGATGGAGAGGCAACGGTCCAGGCTGATGATGGTCCACGATTTGACGTCTACTGATCGAAGCGTAGTGGTGTCAAGGAATGGCTGAAGTTCTTTGAGCGGGCAAGAGACTTCGAGACAAGTAAAGATCCCGAGAAACCTAAAGTCGAGTCGTAGAGTTGAGTTTGGGGGTGTCTTTGCCGTACAGTGCGGGCACAGGTGAGCGAGCAGAGTGAGTAATCGTCAAGGACAGTGGTGAGGTAATTCTCGACGGTGTCGTGAGGGGAGGTCTGAATGCAACGGAGCAATTCGAGGTGTGGTGTTGTGGTAAGGAGAAAAAGATCGTGGACGTGAATAGCTAAGCGGGAGGAGATTACGGCACCGGGACTGGAATGAAGATCAGAGCGGCGACGAGTCGTGAGAGGTGGTAGTAGTGGTGGTAGTGGTGGTAGTGGTTGGTAGTGCGTTGCAGCGTTTGGGGTGATGGATGTGAAGGTGCAGATGGTGTGGAGGGATGGGAAGGCAATGCGCAGCAATGGTGTAAAGCTTAAGGGACGTTGACAGGAAAACTCGAGATCCCTGCTCAGATCTTTAGATAAGCGATAATTTCACGTGCCCGCTTTGTCAAGAGGGCTGAGTGGGGACACCTTGTGGCACCAAGCCGTATCAGGCCTGGCTACTTTATTTTGGGCCCGGTCAATCAGCGGAAGGCAGAAAAAAATTAATCGCTTCTGCTTTTGCTGTCAGCCCCGCCTCTTATCCTCCAGTGTTTCTCTCTTCTTTTCTCACGAACTCTTCACAAACATCTCCCCTCCTCAACCAAAAGTCTCTTGCCACACGCGGCTGAGCATTACACCTTTCGTCTTTCGTTTCTAAAGTATCTAAAGAGTCTGCCAGGTCAGACAAATCTCCACTCCACTACCCAAAAAAAAAAAAAAAAAAAACCACCCACAAATCCCACAACCCCCAACATTACCACCAAACTCTCGCCCCCACAACCCCCCCTTTTTAACCCTCCAAAACTCCCGCAAACCCAACCAAAAATTTTACCCTCCTTCCCCCTCCGAAAAAGAAACAGGATTCTGCGCGCCATACCCCCCACCTCCCACCCCCCCCCCCCCCCCCCCCCACACCCCCCCCGTCCCCCCCCCCACGCGCACCACCTACGATGATTTCCAAAGCTGATGGCCCTGCGCCAACGCAAGAGGAGGTCTCTGCTATCCTCAACTCTGTGTTCACCGCACCTTCGTCCGATGTTTCGATCGCTGCTGCATACTCTCTTTGCGACCTCCTCTTGAACTCTGTTGGCTTTCGGGGATTGACACAATATGGTATTTTGGCGGAAATCAGAAAGGCCGCTGCCGATAAGAAGAGTGGCTTGCGAAGGGAGAGTGCCCAAAACTTATTGGGTGCTCTGTTTGAGAGATTACCAACCCACCAAAAGCTCAGTGAGGTTGTTCTCCTCCTTCAAGATGGAGGCATGGTTGCTTGCGCACTAGACGCACTTGCAGATAAGGGCGCAGTTGTCCGGGAGGCCGCACAATATGGATTAGACGAGTTATTCAAGGGGTTGAGCTCGGAAGCCCTTATCGTTGGTCTTCTTCCAGTCCTTTCTACATACCTGGCAAAGCGTTCCGGAAAATGGCAAGGAACAGTTGGCGGGTATAAACTGTTGCAGAGGATGGCAGATCAAGCAAAGATGGAGATTGGAACTAGCAAGGAAGCTGCCAACAACGCGGACCTTTTGCGCGAATCCATGGGTACAAAATTAGCAGGCTTGATTCCTGTTGTTGAGAGCGGAATGCACGATCTCAAGTCTGAGGTTGAGAAGCAGGCTCTTGCGACCATGAATTCCCTCACTGCCCTCCTTTCGAATGACGATGTTGCACCAAGAATCCCACTCCTCGTCAAGACAATGCAAAACCCCTCGACTGACACCCTACAAAAGGCAATTCATGCGCTTTCTCAGACTACCTTTGTGGCTATTGTCACATCTCCAGTTCTTGCACTTCTCACCCCACTCCTCGAGCGATCTCTCAACACCCCTACAACGGCACAAGAGGTGCTCAGACAGACTGTTGTTGTCGTGGAGAATTTGACCAAGCTTGTTCACGATCCGATCGAGGCTCGCACCTTCTTGCCAAAATTGAAGCCTGGTGTTAAGGGCGTTCAGGACCGTGCTTCTCTTCCAGAAGTCCGAGAAATGGCCCAACGTGCACTTGGGGTCATTGATAAAGCCATGGGCGAGGACGACGGAAGCGTTGCGGATGGAGCTATCGCAAGAACATCATCCGAGGATGTCGCAAAGGTGCTCGAGGCAGAGATTAAGAAGGCCGGCGGGCTTGCTGGTGATCTTGATGTTTTCAAACTCGCCAGACCGTACATTTGCAGCATGGTTGCCGAGGATGTCAACCATCGCGAAACTGAGCGCATCTCCGGTGTGATTGCTCCCTACTTGCAACACATCATGAAGTCATCAGGGGGTGCCGACGCTGTCGCCAAAGCAGTACAGAAATTCTATGTCGAGGAGGACCACCGCAAGTTTGGTCAACCAGTCAAGGAGGACGATGGTGAGACTGAGATTGTCAACACCGATTTCTCTCTCGCTTACGGAGGCATGCTTCTCCTATCACACACCAATCTTCGTCTTCTCAAGGGCCACCGATATGGCCTTTGCGGCAGAAACGGAGCTGGAAAGTCCACTCTTATGCGCTCCATCGCAAATGGAAAGTTAGAGGGGTTTCCCAGCCAAGATGTTCTCCGAACTTGCTTCGTCGAACATAACCAAGGCGAGGATGCAGATATCAGCATTTTGGAGTTCGTTTCCAAGGATCCTGAAATTGGAAAGGAGGGTAAAGAGCGAATTTCTGCTGTTTTGTCAGAAGTCGGGTTTACTGCTGGGCCTGAAGGTCGTCAATCTGAAAAGGTTGGCTCTCTCTCTGGTGGATGGAAGATGAAGTTGGCTTTGGCTCGTGCTATGTTGATGAAGGCGGATGTCCTCCTCCTCGACGAACCTACCAATCACTTGGACGTTGCCAATATTAGATGGTTGGAAGACTATCTTAAGACTCACACCGATATCACCAGTCTCATCGTTTCCCACGACTCTGCTTTCCTCGACAATGTCTGCACAGACATCTATCACTATGAACCTGGAAAGAAGCTTGCCTGTTATAAGGGTAATTTGGCCGACTTTGTCAAGCGAAAGCCCGAGGCGAAGAGTTACTACACTCTATCCGCGTCACTTGTTCAATTCAAGTTCCCTCCTCCAGGTATTCTTACTGGTGTCAAGTCGCAAACGCGTGCGATTCTCCGAATGAACGACTGCTCCTATACCTACCCCGGATCCTCGAAGCCTTCCCTTCACAACGTGACTTGCCAGCTGACTCTGTCCTCGCGAACTGCCATCATTGGTGGTAACGGTGCTGGAAAATCTACCCTCATCAAACTACTGACTGGTGAGACAATTCCAACATCAGGATCAGTGGAGAAACACCCCAATCTTCGTATCGGATATATCAAGCAACACGCTCTTGAGCACGTTGAGATGCATCTTGAGAAGACCCCAAATCAATACCTACAGTGGCGATACGCCAATGGTGACGATCGGGAAGTGTACATGAAGCAAACTCGTATTCTCTCAGAGGAAGACAAGAAACAGATGGATACATTGGTTGACCTTGGAGACGGATCTGGTGGAAAACGTATCGAAGCCATCATGGGTCGCCAAAAGTGGAAGAAGACATTCCAGTACGAAATCAAGTGGATTGGACTTCTCCCCAAGTACAACTCGCAAATCTCCCGAGAGACTCTTATTAAGCTTGGTTTCAACAAGATGGTACAGGAGTTTGATGATCACGAGGCTTCCCGCGAAGGCTTAGGTTTCCGTGAGCTCTCTCCCAAGGTTATCTCTAAGCATTTCGAGGATTTGGGACTTGATCCCGAGATTGCCAACCACAACGAGATCTCCGGTTTGTCTGGTGGTCAAAAGGTCAAGGTCGTATTGGCAGGTGCTATGTGGAACAACCCTCACCTTCTCGTCCTTGACGAGCCTACCAATTTCTTGGATCGTGACTCCCTTGGTGGTCTTGCAGTGGCTATTCGTGACTACAAGGGTGGTGTTGTGATGATTTCTCACAACGAGGAATTCGTCGGAGCTCTGTGCCCTGAACAATGGCACGTTGCTGATGGTCGTGTTACCCACAAGGGCCATCTTGCCGTGTCTGCTGATCGATTCGAGGACAGCAAGCCAAATAGTGGTTTCAACAGCAGTGTTGTCAGCAGAGCTGGAAGCAAGGCTACAAGCCGCGCAAGCAGTGTGCAGAGCAGTGCTGTCAACAGTGCCGTGAACAGTGGAGCGGAAGACAATCAGGATATGTCTTTCAGAGCACGAAAGAAGAAGAAGAAGACCAAGAAGGAATTGAAGGAGCAGGAGGCGAGAAGAAGATTGAGACACATCGAGTGGTAAGTTTCTTCCGCAATTTGATAATACGCAGCCATACTAACATGCTGAAGGCTCAACTCTCCCAAGGGCACTCCTAAATACCCAGACACGGATGATGAGGAGTAAATGTTGTACTTTCAATTCCGGGTTTCTAATACTCTATACGAGGAACGACGAATGAATGTAATCATGTGCTACAAAGACTAGAAGAGACGCATTTGGATCCGTGCATATAGACAAAGTTCATTTGGTTTGTCTGTTTGGACTGCTGATCAAACAATGGGGAAAATAACTTTCGATGGCGTTTTACTATAGACCGGTTGGCTTTTGGGTTTTCACTTGAAGACTATTCCTTAGATAGATGGAGGAATTGCTTATCAAAATGAAGCTGTGCGTAGTGGCGGATTCTTAGTAATCCTAATCCTTTTCTTCGTCTTGCGATGGAATGGAAATCTGAATGTGATGTTCAACCCTCACTTAAAATGTTCTACGACCAGAAATTCCGACCCAATTTAATCGCTGCTGTCCCAAGATACATTCTAAAGGGCAATATATTTATATTAGAGTGTATAAAATTGGTGTAATGAATAAGTATAATTTACGTGGATCAATCGCTGCTTGTATAAACCTGAATGCTAACTTAAAAAAATATGTTTTTGTTCAGAAAGGTGAGCAGAGCTGCTTTATCGGTCATACTAGGTGAGCCAAAGCGAATAAGGTTGAGAAGCAATGGTGAATAAAGTATGAACCGATGGCCTTCACTGTCGTGGCTATAAATGTGACAATAGGCTTTGCTGGTGGTCTAAAGAAATAGATGCTAAAACCTGTTTAATACTGTACCGATGACATAAATCTATTAATAAGTGCAGGAATTTGTGCCAAAATTGGTCATCCTTTAAGTGTAATAATAACGATAAATAATGATAAATAATAGAAACAATTTGTATTTAGTTAACGGAAACTCTTTCTGTAGATTATAGAAGCTTTACTATCGGGAGGGGGAGCTGATCTATTTAGTACTGTTGTGAAGTTAGATGTTATCGTGATAACTTAGTGAACTCCCACTCATAGTTATGTAAGGATGACTGAAAAATTCGAGCTGCTGATGGGCAAGTACGTAGAAGCAAGTTAGGATTCAGGTGAAACAACAGCAAGTATATGAATTTAGATATTTACCAATAACAATATTGAGGTAGCGCATTTACCCCGTCTTCTCCTATTTCTTAGCACGGGCATTAAATTGAGCTTCTGATATTTAAGAGACTGCTACTTTTGAGCAAAGCTCTGGGAAGTGTGGTTTTACAAGGTGCACGGAAAGCGACGGTCGTAGTGAAAAGGAGAAGGACGTCATGAAGTTGTGCCTATGAGTCTTCTACTTTTTTTAATACTGTGAGATTTTACATTTTTTCCCGCACTATATGTGATTCTAGAAACAGATTTCGCTTTGCTGTCATAAAGTCCCTGGATCGTGACTGTCGTCCACTCTCACGTGCGAGAAATCCCAGCCCAACTACATCACATCTCATCGTTTAACAAAGCATCGATGATGCAAAACGGGTATTGACACCTTTCGGGCCGTCTCAACGCCAACAAACCTCGATCTATCATTGCCAGCGCGCTTCCCAGTCATGTTCTCATTAATTCTCGGTGGAGTCCAAGGCATCAATCTAGCTCGACGCCATTCAACGCCTCGGCCAGAGTATCGTTTTGCTTTGGTATTTCAGGATATACCTTCTCCAAATTCTCATTTCGCTGTTCCTCTTGCTTCTTCACACTCTGAATTTCCGCTTCGACACTCACTGGAGAATCACTTCTACTCCCATCCCCCACACTAGAGTCAGTCTCCGTCATGGGTGGTGTGGCTTCACCAGCCACAGCCAACGCCCTTCGCACATGATTCAGATTCCTCTTCATTATACACATCTCAATGGCGATTCCTGGTCCAAACGCAGCACCGACAACGTAGTCCTTCACTTTTCCATCTGGCGCATACTGGTCCATTTCCTTCTGCCGTAAGCGATCCATGACAGAGAAGATAGTTGCCGACGATGAATTGCCGTGGTTTATGTAGGTATCGTAGGATGCACGCATGTGTTCAGGTGTGATTGACATTGCGCGTTCGACGCCGGTCAGTATTGTTGCTCCACCTGGGTGAAGTGCCCAGTCGAAGTCTGCTGCTTTCTGGTAGTTGGGAGGGAGATTTGGGACCGTCTTCATGATGTCTTCGAAGGTTGGAGCGACAATGGCACCAGTCAACTTGGGGACTCGAGGGGAGAGAACAACTTTCCAGCCTGTTGTAAGTCAGCCATGAAGTCCGCTATGATAGGAGCATGAGAAGTACCTAATGGGTGAACATCAAATCCCAGGTCCTGCTCAGTATCTGGGATCATTCGGTGGTCCCATCCCAACAACTGATAAACCGACTCCGGATCCTCTCCCCCAACTCCATTACTTAACACCACAGCACTCGCACAATCGCTGAAAAGTGTAATCCCAATCCTTGTCTCCTGTAGTTCTTGTACGCTATCCAACTCACTCCGCACTAACAAACTACTTATTTCCAGGCAAACGACCAGCACCCTTGCTTTCCGGCCTAAGAATGTACTACCCAGTGCCAAATTTGCCGCAGTCCTCAGACTCGCAAGACCGCCACTACACCCAATTCCATGCAGCAACACCTTTTCCACCGGCTGTGTGATCCCTAGCCCTTTGCATACATAATGATCGAAGCCTGGATTCGCGCTATTCGTGCAGGTCGTAGACACCACATGTGTGATATCGGAAGGAGAAAGTTGCGCTTCGTGTAGGGCTTTTCGCGAAGCTGTAATTGCAAGGGCCACACCGTCTTTTAGGAATACCTTGCATAGTTCATCGATTGCTGGCGCGCGGTCCATATTCGCCATAGGGTGGTCCACTGTGCCAATTGCTGATCGCGTGTCGATGCCAGTGAACCTGTTTATCGCCCGGACCTTTTCGATGCTGAAAGGGCATTTTTAGATCCAAGATCTCCAATTGAGGTACGAGGAGACTTACGCAGGTGAATTTGGATAATGGCGACTACAGAGTGTATCAAGATCGGGCGGAGACAGCATGAATGGGGGATATTCTGTCCCCAAGCCTGTGATTGAGAGATTCAGATCTCCAAATTCTTTTTTTGGCGCATCTTGGGCGGTCTGCGTTGCGGCCATCTTGACCGTGAATTAAGACAGCTCTGGAGGAGCACAGGTCAACTCTTGAGAATAGAGATATGCGACGACCTTTAATAGCAGCTCGTGGTATTAATAGCTATTGTTGAGGAATGTTGTAGGCGTCCCAATTAATATATGATTATGTGATCTCAAGCTTATAAAAAAAATAGCTGGATCTTGGGACCGAGGCTCTCTTAATGACGGTACGAAGCAGGTCTAGACCTAGAATGGAAGCTGCTTTTCTTGGCACCAAGGGGTAACTGTGAGATTATATCATGAAATGGGGGAGTGAGAGGTGGTGTGTCGATGTTTGTGTGAAAAGCTCCATAAAAAGAGTGCGAGGGATCGAGACCAATACCTGCAGGAACCAACTGGAAATCCAATGAAGCGAGGCGAGTGACACTGCTGCACAATCAAAACTGGTATCTTTTAAGCCAGCTTTGAAAGAGCTCGACTAGTTATTTATGTAAGACTAGTAAACTTGATCTAAATCCTATACCGGTACATTACCTCACGACCTCCTTATGTCCAACTCTCCCAACAAAAATGTCGCTTCAATGGTCATAGTGGGGTTTTTGTATCGAGGGGCAGGACCCGCAGTGTCACAACACATCAAGCTTTGTCCAATCAAATAGCTGGGTGTATCGATTGTAAGGATACCTGCAGCACGGAAACTTATAAATCCGATAAGGAGCTTCTCCGAGTGGAAGTGCCCCTGTAGACTCAGGAACGATACTTTGATTGGTTGATCAGTAATCGTCAGGTGACTGGTATGCTAAAATCACGTGGCCAAACATTACCTTCGAGGTCGCGTCTTCGTCTCGTCTCATCGGCCCCCATCTCTTTTGATAGAAAATCCTCTCATGATAAATCCGTAGCTTACTCTAAGGATTTACTATCCTGATGTCTATCCCACCAACTCTCCCGTTCTACCTTCATGCTCTCATCGAGCTGCCCGCTTCACTCAACTTCTTCTTCCGACCCTCAGAGCAGCTCCAGACTCCCGCACCCCAAGCTCACGCCATCATCCGACAATACGCAGTCCTGCTCTTCACATCCAACATTATCGCCCTGATTTTTGCTTTGCGTCCAATTGATGACACGAGCAAACTTGTTGCAGCTGCTTTGGCTCTGTATCATACAGCACCACTTGTCAGGGCGATGTTGAGGCTCAGGAGAGGTTGTGCGTATGGAAATGGATTAGGTGGTCCTTGGCTACATTTCGGAGTTCATGGTGTTTGCCTGGGAGGATTAGTGAGGTTGTGGGTGTCCTAATATGCAACTATCAGGAAATAAGAGCCAATGCCTTCCAAAAGTTTGATGAATTCATTCCTGTCACAAAGAAGGCCTGGGGGTAACAGATTAAGAGGGGTTTTTATTCATGAATTTGGTGATGACTGGAAAGTGAGTTTGTAATTTTCTTCTTTGCCTATGTGTCTGTTACTGCTTCAGGAAACAGCCTATTGCCCGTCAATTAAATATCTTTGTGAGCGGGCAGACCAAGTGAAAGAAGCTAATTTGCGAAGATTACTAACCCTAAGGATTTTTCCACTATACCTCCCCTTCTGTGACTTGAAGTAGAAGCACGCGCTTGCATCTTTCCCGTCTCTTCTCGCTTTGCACATAGTACACTCGCTAATCCATGACCACTGCTATTTTCTTGTCTATTTTCGAGATCTTCCAATGGGCGAAAGGCTAATATTCAACAAGGAAATTTTGACGACGCAAGCTCCGACTTCTCCCTGTGGTTCTTCACATCCTTTTGAATGCCTACTTCTACGACTTTGTCCCGTATAGTAGCCGGAAGCGGGCTTTCCTTTATAGCGATCAGCCAGTTCACCCACCTTGAAGGCCTTCTAAGGACTACTCGAATCTTTAGCTGCGGCTCTTCCACCTCTGGATGGACATGTGGCGACTATTGTGGAAGCTGGTGACGATAGGGCCGATCCGCTGGCTAACTTACATTGGAGTTGCCCGTCCTGAAGTCCACCTGCGTCCTTCATGGTATTTCACTTCTCCTATTCTTGTATTTGGCTTGCTGCTTTCATTTGCTTGACTATAAGCATGGACTGCATCTTCTATCGATTTGGCTTTGTCTATTTGACGTTTTGAACGCTTCGGATTTATTTGCGTGCCAGTCTTTTTGGTCTTAGGCTTACCAGTCATTGGTCAGGAAATGGCAGCTGTCGTTTCAATGGTCTGTTTAAATTCGGATTGATGAAAGCTGTACTTCGGAGGGTCTGATTGTTTTCGCTTTCTAGTAGACTGCTGGTGGGGCATTTAGGCAGCTACACGCTCTGCTGCTGGTATAGATCACTCTTGACGCTTCAAGCTGCTTGCCATCATTGCTCCGCCTTGGGACTTTTGATGTGGTCATGGAAGTCAGGATGTTAAACAGCCTTTCCTGGGGCGTTTTATTTGAGATCCATGATGACTGCTGAACAAGAATGCCGTTTGTCTTGTAGTCTGAGTGCGTGATAATTGTTGCGAAGAGCTTTGGCTAACGGTTCCGGTGGTTGCCTTTGGATAGCTCGATATTTTGAAACGGGTCTTCGAAATTATTGAAATCGTCCCTGGCGGTCTTTGATGACGGTGCGGACTCGCATAAATAATCTATTTAATGTGCATGCTTAGATATCGTTTCCTCGCAGGCGGTCAGCATGTGCTTGATATCTTGTTGCTCTTATTCATTTATGGTCTTTAAATTATCTAAGACTACATGGAGTTTTTCGCGCTTCTGGAGCCTTTTATTAATGTTAAAATAGACCCATTCATTGAAATTAGATCCGCAAGCATCAAACTGCGACTTTACTCGATACCTTCATCGATTCTGACTTCCAGACGATTGAGGCAATCATTGCCATTTTCCTTGGGGGATATCTTTGGTCTGTACACTGCCAACCCATGCACTCTAGAGTGCGGGAGTTCTGCCTACTATTGTATGGAGAGGTTTTCCTATAGTTTCTGATCAGAGGATGGCGGCACTGTTGCATCTTTTTAATATCCTCCGGGTTCGAGCGAGCAGCAAATCAAAAGTTAATCTAAAGATGAAGGGATAGGAGAGATCAAGTAGAAAAATATAAAGAATACCAAGACGCTAAGATTTCCTGGCATAGGTAAGTTAGGCGAGTTGTTCCCATCTCGGAAGGAACGTTTACTTGACAACGCTGACCTTCAGCTACCTACATGGTACGCGTCACATCACGCGCCCCTTCTCCTTCAAGATGGGCAAGTTCAACATTTCATGCAGCAGGAAATTCTGGGCTTCTTAGTCATTATTAATCATTCGCACGCTTTTAGAAATGATAGCATATATCAACACCGAGCGTTTGATCTCAAGTCAAGACCCCTTTAAGATTAAAGCGTGAACGATCGATTCTAACCTTAAATCATCTTGTTCGTTCACATTCACTTGTATTATTTGAGCGCATCGAGCACACCCCAAGAGAATTTCAAATATCCCAGAAGGCTTAGGTTACTGCTAATTGTCTGGCTCACTGAGCAAGGATGGAGTATCAGATAATAAAATGCTTGACAATCCTCATCCCTCAGCACCCAAATACAATTCAACATCACCTATCGAACAATAATTAGCATCTATTTATGCTTTATTTCTCAAGCTTTAACTTACAATCGTCATTAGCATCAAATTTCTCGATCTTTCTCTCAAACGCTCCTGCTCTTCCACCTCTCCTTTTCACCTCAGCGACTCTGTCCGCTTCATTCTTCCATCCTCCCAAATCCTCGCTTTTGACGAACAGTCCAATTGGCGGTGATGTGACATCGGGCAGAGGCTCTGAATGTATAGGAGTTTCGCGGTAGACTTTCATCTCTTTGGTGTTTCGAAACGCAATTGGGTTCAGGGAGCCGATCATGACGGTTCCGGGCCCTTCGGGTGAAGTTACAGTTGGCGGGTAGTAGTAGACCTCGCGGACACGAGATGAGTCTGGTAGGTAGATATTGTTTGGTGGTACTGTGATGAGAGAATTTGATGTTGTCTCTTCGCTATTGGGGGGCGAGGCTTTGAGACTGGGTGTCTTTGGAAAGAGCTCAATCTTGAGAACTCGTAATAGATGGCGTGAGAAAGTCGCATACAAATGTGTCGGAGTCCATGTCAAAGATAGAGGAAATTGCCCGGATGGGATTGAGATGAATGCCCCAAGTATTACTTTAACACGGTGGATGAGGCTTGGTGGACTTCGAGTCGTTTTTGCTTGTGACAATCTGTGGGTGGTGACGAATAGGGAAAGAAGTAATGGATCTGCAGGGGCATCGGAAATCTTGTCTTTAGTGGCTTTCTCAGCTGCTTTTTTCTCTTTCTTTGACATTTTGGGCTTGTCAGTTGGTCTCGTTTCCCACTCCAATGCTGCAAGATGAAGGTAGGCACCATCGGATGAGAAGGATGCCTTCATGAATGAGTGCCGGGCTATAGAGAAATGTTAGTGGTCAGGAAATGATACGTTGAAGAATACGAACCTTTACTAGAAGTCGTTCTAAACTTCCGAATGAAGTAGGATTTCGCCACAAAGTCGGCAAACAAAACATCGCCATTGCACATTGGCCAAATAACCAATGGCTTCGTAGGATGTATGACTGGCGGTGAATCGTTCAGCGTAACCGGAAGAAGGCGATTAAATTGAAAAAGCTTCTTCGGTGGACTTAGGCTGGTATCGAAAACACTCAATGTGCCTTTCTGCTTGCTCGACTTGTTGCGGAAATAATTGCTTGCAAAGCCTCCCTCTTGATCAGAGTCGCATTGGCCATCATCTGAGTCACAACCATAAGGGGCAAATTCAGCAGCTGCATTATAGCCATACCTAGCCCCTCCATCTGACTCGTCATGATCATCACTCTTTTCTGAAGAATCGTCAGAGCTAGCTTCGGATGAAGAGGATGAGGCCTCAGAGGACTTAGTCGCTTCAGACGTGGAGCTATCGGCGTTCTCGACGGCAAATCCGAGCCCCTCTAAATCGGTAGATCCATCGGTCCATTCTTCATCACCAGAAGAATTTGTATCATCATTGCTTGTGCTAGTCTGAGCAGATTCGGCTTCACTAGAGTCCGAGTCTTTACTTACTGACTTTTGTGTGCTACTACCTTCAGACTTTGTACCCGGGGTGTCTTTTGAAGCTGATTTGGTCTTCGAAGTCTTCGTTGAGGAAGAGCTTAAAGACAGACTGGCGGATGAAGTAGAGTCACTGCCGTCTAAGCCCAAGTTGGCATCCATAATTGGGACTGCTTTGTCTGTCTTTTCAGCAGCAATCTCTGGTTTTGGTACCGCTGGTGCTTTTTGTCGGGAGACTAATACTATGTATTGATCACGAGCTGCAAGGTCATCGAAATACCATGGAACTGGCCCAACCTCAACCTCTGCGCCTAGAACTCTGACGTAATGTCCAATTGAGTTCCTGCTTAGAATTTGAGAACCTAGACGGAGGTATTTAAGATCGGGGGTGAATTTGACAGCTGAAGTGCTCTTCTGGCCACCATTGATCTCTTTCAAGTAATGCTGCCACATACAGTCGTCTTTTGGTAAATTTACTCGCTGCTGTAGCTTTAGCAAGGTTGATTTTCCAGCAGTGACAGACCAGGTTTCTATCTCGAACTCGAAGTATTCAGAAGAAGGGCTACATGTCTGTTAGCCGTTATGAGTAGGTTTGCGCAATTGATACGGAGACTGACATTTTTGATGGGAAATGAACCATCGAAAACTCTCTGCCATCAGGCCCAAATCCATCAGCAATCACCCTTGACTTCTTTCTGCCGAGTCGCTTTTGTGTTGCTACCTCATCAGCCAGCATAAAACTCTCATATTGTCCCTTTCTGCTAGAGAGAAATGAGGCTGGGCCTAGGGCTTTCCAGAGACACCGATCGATTTCACCAGCATATAGATCCCCTCGACAATGCGAGCCACATGTTGGCCTGTGGAGAAACCATCTCCATTCGGATACGAAATTTCTGTACTGCTTTGCAAAAGCCTTTCCGGTCGCCATATCACTCTTGTTTCCAGTGGTCGGATTGGTCAACCATTCTGGGAGAACTCGTTTGAGCCACTTATAGCGATCGCTGTAGCCGATGAGAGTGTACACCCCAAAGTGCATTTCGACGAAGAGACTTTGCAGCTGTATCGTAGTGACAAAGTTTGGGGAGGTGAGAAAATCAGTCACCTCTGTGCGAAGCTTTGGAGTCTCAATGGAATTATCGAGGTGCTTGTCCCAGAACTTTGCAGCATATACCAAGAAATGATGTACTGTGATATCCTCTCCACAAAATGTTAACCAACTTTCTGTTTCTTCTAGAGATTCATGCCGAAGGAGTTTCAAGTATTTTGGCTGCTGTAGGTATTTCAAACAGGCTGTACTAATAGTATCTTCAGAGATGAGGTATTGCTTGTCGGGTTCATTCCCCAGATCCTGTATGATTGTAGGGTGTTTCAGGAGAAAATCTTTCACTGTTGAATGGAACAGTCGGCAATAGCCAATACTGTCATCATCGATATCCTTGTCAATGACCACGAGAGGTGTGAACAGCTTGTGAATAAACTTTAGGAAGATATGATCACCTCTGTCAGCTACACCGTTGACTGACATCCATAAAGCTTCTATGAGTTCATCGGCGGTAAGACGTCGACGAGCATAGACGATGATAGAGAGAATTTTCCTGCTAGATTAGTACAATCTCAGATGAGTGGGGTGGATGAGCTTACGAGAAGTATTCACGCTCCGTATCTGTCTTGTAACGACCGATGATCCGACGATAATAATCGTCGAGATCGCGTGGAAGTCCGTTCAAAATGAAAGACTTCAAGTGGGAGATGCTTGGAATAGATACTGTGATCTCCTTAATCATAAGAGTTGCCCAGAGAAAATGGCCATCAGCTCTCTCTTGAAGTTCTTTCAGCGCCCAATTTTGTGTCTGCTCATCTAGCTCTAAGTCACATAGCCCCGGTAAGGCTTGGCATAGATAACTCTGAACAGCAGCTCGAATTTGCGATTGTATGTCGATGATAGTGTAATTTTGAAATCTCGAGCGGAAAAGACTTCGATCCTGTGACGAGAACCAGATTCGAACTTGATCGGGGAATTTCTCTGTAAGATCAATCACGTATTCCATGATCTTCATCGCTTCTTTTGTTCTTGCACCTGCCACCTCTTCATCCAAGCCATCGAGAAAGATGTACACCTTCGGTAGCTCGGGAATTAGAGAATGGATCAAGGTTGAGATATTCTTTGAATCATCGGCAGCGTAAGTTGCATTCACTCGTAAATTCGCTGGAACGCTCTTGTTTCGACTCCAATATTGCTCCAGAAGTTGGGATGCAAGATTTTGCAATAGTTGTCGTGCTGTTGTCTGTTCATCAAAGTGGAAGAACTGGAAGACGATGGTAGGAGAATCAGGCTCCAACCCAATCAAGCTCATAGCATGCGAGCACAAAACCGACTTTCCTGACCCAGGTTGCGCGTATAACCAAACAATTGTGTCGCTTGTGCTATTTAACCAGTTTTTGTACCAATCAGAAGTAGAAAGCCAATCGCAGGTGTTACCGAACCGGTTGTCAATGTTCTCTTGATGTCTCTTGATATTGGTTCCGTTTGCTGCTTTTCTCTTGAGCCACTCACTGATCTCAGAATATGACCGTTCTAAGGCAGTTAATTATAAGTATGTCGCTTACTTATTATCACGAATCGGTACCATTCCAAGCCTCCATAGCTTGTGTCTAGAACAATGTGGAATGCGGCGGTATTCACTTACCTTGTTGCAATTTCTCCCGATCCTCGAGGACTTGCTTTCTAAATTCAGATGCTTCCTTTCGTTCTAATCTGTTCTCAAGTCTCTCAAGACCTGCTTCTCTTCTCTCCCGTTCGGTATCTTGCCTCTCGCCTCTTGCTTTCCTTCCCTCAACGATTGGCCATAATTTGTCGATCTTGTCTACCTCTGCACCTAGATCGTCGATGGCTGATTGTATTTTCCTAACACTGAAGGATGTGGTTGCTCGCATCAGTGAATTTAGACCTGTTTTGTCAGAGGATGATCAGAGTATCAGAAAGAGTACTGACTGATTCTATTGCACTCTTTGTCTACAGCGGCCCAAAAACGAAAAACTTGCACATATGTGCTGCAAAGATATCGCTGCATGTCATCTGAGTCACCCCACAGCTCATCGCACCACTGTAGTCGTTCGAGCTGGTACTTTAGCATTTGTAGCTGACCTCGGATCTTCTCAAAGAGCTCGAAATATCTTCCGAGCCCCTATTAAAGAGTTAGCTGATAGAGCCGGTGTATTGGCAGCACATCCATACATTGATTATGACTTTGATGGCCCCCCATATTAAAGACGATGGAGTTGGATCCGCCTGACCTTGGAAAATCTCAGCTAGATTTGCGATCATAGGGAGAGGTATAGCCTACAACAAGATTCTATTACAGTATAATAATCCTTGAGAACGTTCACTACCGGGCCGAGAACCTTTTTCATTAATCGGAAAGAAGTCTTCTGTGATGCCTTGGCTTCTGCCAGTCTTATAGCCTCTTCGATGGTTTCTCCACCAGCAGCACCTTTTTCACCTAGCATAGCATTATTGCACATCACTAAAAAATTAGATTTGTGCGATTTCTTCTTCTGTATCACAGAGTCTCTCCATTCGAAGAAAGCCTCTTGAAACGGCGTGAGCCGCCTGAACGTGGTTAGTACCACAGATGTGTGAAGAGGTGGAAGTGCTTTTACTCGTCATCGCTACCCATATCGAAAGATCCCTTTATTGAGGTCGATTCTTTTTCTAGAGGCAGAACAAGTTTAATAGGGCTTGGGGCAGACACCCAAAGTCCAGATCTTGAAGAGGTATCCGGGAGGCGGAAACCCTCGTCACATGGGTATGTGGGGGCTAAAAAAAAGCCTTGTTATTCAATTTGCACACAGGGGCATACACGGAGATAATTGCCTATGTTATCACCTCATCTGATATTCCTCGAGGAATGATTCTCTTCAAGCTAGGGGCCTTGAGCATGAACCTATCGGTGAGTGCAATTGGTCGAGCTGCTGGCCGGTGGCGATGTTGAGCTTACTCCGTCTGTCAGCAACATCACGACGCATAAGGGTTCATAATTGGAGGGATTAGATCTTTTTTGAAGTTTTGCTAGGCTATTAAGACTTCTTGCATACAAACAAGATCTGGTATTGGCTGCTGCTACGAGGAGAGGACCACAGTGAGAGGCGAAGGAAAGAAGAAGTGGGGCAGTCAGCGACTCAGCTGTAGTCTATGTAGGGGGTCTGAAGGCAGGGACGCTAACCACAATAGTGTTGCTAGGCATTCCCGAGCCGCCTGGGTCAAGCGTTGCCCTAGAATAATATAATATCGCGATTGCGCGTCACGAACCTGAACCGGTAAATTTGTTTACAGCATTCGTTGTTTCAAGACTGATCTCGAGAGTCACCGTGCTTGATAGGCATCATATAATGGCGCCTGATCTGGACAACGAAGCCTCATCCAGCGAAGATGAGCTCAAGAATCACGATAAGAAGACAGCGGGAACAGATAAATTAGACATAGAAAAGAAGGCAGGCACAGATAACAACGAATTGTTAGAAGCAAAAGAGAAGATGGAAGGCAAGCAAGTTGCACGTTATGATGAGATGTAAAGTTCCAACCACAACAGTTCTTACCCACCTGACCCTACTAACACATAACTCTAGATACGACTAGTAGCCGCTCCCTATTCTAGGTCGTGATAGGCGAGTTCTAATATCTTGCAAAGTAGAACCTACGAATGGAAATTGGTCAAAAGCGCTAAACCGAGAAAGAAGAGCAACAAGAAACCAGTTCTGGTGGTCAGGCGAACTTTTAACTACAAAAATCAACACACGGGAACGTTCGTGGATATCAAAAGCAAAGAGCTCACCGATGCTTTAATTGAATGCAATGAGGATGTTGAAGGCTTAGGTCTAAACAAGAACCCCCCAAGTGTACGTAATATTTCTGAATTTGAGTTACCTCCTGCTTCTCTGTCGCTTCGGACTGGCTGTTTTATTCCCAGAAGTTACATCAATGTTCAGTCATGTTTGTGATTTGCATAGAAAAGTGCCATTTATTTGGGAGCTCAAGACGATGCGATCTTATTCTTTCAAACCCAGAAGCACTAGGAATCAACCCAAATTCTGACCCAAAGCCAAAGAGCAATGCTCACTTATGTTGTGGCCACAGAGGAGAGCGAAGGGCATGTGATCTAGAGGATTCTCGACAAACTAACTGATTACAGGCAGATGTATCGCTCTTCTATCATTCGTTAAAGGCCCTGAAAGCTAGGCTTGCGGACGAGACCTCATGCGAGGAACCCGATAGCATTTTGACACAGGATCTGGAAATAGCGATCGATTTTGCACAGTTTGAACATGGCTCTTCAATAGCCCACATGACCACTCTTCTCTCCGCTCAAGAATGTACTTGGGAACTTCTTTGGGCTCTCCTCCCTCCTAGCTCTCTTGTGTATCACTTCCACAAATATACGTCATCTCCCACCATTCTCCTCTTTCGCTCGATGCAAAAGCGAAAGAGACAGGATGGAACGATCTATTGGGACCTTAATTGTGATGTTGTTGCCGATAGCGGAACGAGATTTGGATACGCAAAATACCCAGAAGTTATTGAAATCGACGAGTTCAGTGGCGCGAGAAGAATCCGAGAATTGGACATCGTGCCGTTGCAGTTCACAGGAGAGAGTAGATCGGAGGAGTTGAAGACCATGATGAGCAGCAGAGGGAGGAGATACGCGAGCATCAATGGAGCAAAATTCTGGGAAGTCTCTGGTTTAGCTGTGCGTGAAGAGGTCAATTCTACAAGGGGTTGGGAGACGAAGAGATTCTCATTCAATGTAAGCTGGAACGAAATTTTTCATGCGACACAATCTAACCAAATTCCAGGCCTATGGACGTGGCATGATCGACACAGAGTCCTTCAACGCGCATAATCCGGACTGTAGTTATACCGCAAGAGTTCATACTGTTCTTGACCGTGATAGACTGACCGAGGAACAATATCTGATATGCTTACCGTACATTCAGGGGTTCAGTTTTGGCAACAAAAGATGGGGTGAGTACATGTATATTTGTAGATGTGAGAGTAGAGTTAACTTTGTGTAGGTGGCTTCGCTGTCTCTCGTCTCCAAGAAATACAATGGGGAAATGAATCTTTCAATTCCCTGGTTCTAGAGCCTCGCCGAAAATCTCTGATCCACAGTCTGGTCAAGCAACACTCCATCACAGACGCTTCGTACGATGATCTTATTGCTGGTAAAGGCCGTGGACTTGTGATACTTCTTTCGGGTAATCCTGGATGCGGAAAGACGCTCACGGCAGAAGCCGTTGCAGAAGTGACCCAAAAACCCCTCTATGTCGTATCTGCCGGTGAACTCGGCACGAAGCCAGAAGATGTGGACAAAGCGTTGACACTAAGTTTGGAGCTTGCACACAAGTGGCAGGCTGTCTTGCTATTGGATGAAGCAGATGTATTTTTGCAGAAGCGGGACACTGCTGATCTAGAGAGAAACGCCCTAGTGTCGATTTTCTTACGCCAGTTGGAGTATTATCAAGGTGTCCTGGTACTGACCACCAATCGAGTGGCAGATTGCGATCCTGCATTCGAAAGTAGAATACACATCAGCCTCCATTACCCTGACTTGGACTTGGCAGCGAGAAAGAAGATCTGGTGGACGTTCATCAAGAAAGCGCAGAAAAGCGAGGAGAACTCTAAAACCATTGATGCTAAGGAGGTTGAATGGTTGGCTGAACAGACTCTTAACGGTAGACAGGTTGGTGCCAATTTACGTGTTCTGTCAACGGGGGCCCTGCTAATAATTTTGGTTTAGATAAAGAATATTGTTGGTAGTGCTAGGTCTCTTGCAAAAGAATGCGAGGAAAGCATCGACACTTCTCACATCCGGACAGTGGTTGAGGTCATGTCAGACTGGAAAACCGCTAGAGCTGCGTAAGCTCTACGGCTTGTGATGAGCCTTTCTCAATGACCGAAGCAACTTCTAATGAGCAGTGAGATGGGCTAAGTCTGTGGAGGTGCGGTGATAATGAGAAATTATCTTGTTGAACCTTGAATAGACTGGGCAGTCTATGAATTAATTATAAATCTTCAGACTGATGTTTCGTTTCTCTTCCAACTCGTGCTGTCCGAGGTGTTCGCCCCAAAACTCTTTGTACATTGTGCGATTTCATGCATGTTAACCTATGTTATTTGGACAAGGAACGAACTTTGAAGGAACTAAATTCTTAAGTAGGACACCTAGCCTGTTTCTCATGAAATTCAAGGAGATCTTCTTTCATCCTTCCAATATTTATAAGCGGTGCGTTATAACAGGTAATTTCTTTGACGTCTGCCTTTATGACTGCCATGAGGATATTACTCAGTAAATGCATATGTCAATAAAATCTGCCATAACATCGTCCTTGTATTCTTTCGTTCAGTTTCGTGGACGCACTATAATTCAATCCCTGAAATATAGTGCGTCTGCATATCTTTACAATCAGTACCTTAATCAGCATTAGTTCCTGTCGAGAGGCCTGTCTTTCGCTCTTGCTTCTGGAATGTGTAGCGATCGAGACATACTGTAGCTACGACGCCTTGAGCTCGCTCCCACTGCTTGCATGCGGAGAACCCCACAGCCGCACCTCGCTCCTCGCTTTCGCAGAACCAAGGGCTCACCTGCGCTCAGATATCCACCAACGGGCCGCTTGCCGGAAGGGTCCCGAATCTCCCAAATTAGTCGTCGTCCAATGCTGTGGCGAGTATTTTGTGTTACCTTGATCGGATGGGTTTCGTTCTAATACTTGTGCATTGGTGATTTCACATTATGTGGAATTGGTATCGGGAAATACCCATTGCCATGCTGAAAATGGCGATGTACAATTTAAGTGGTACTCGACTCTGGGCAATGGCACAACAGATGGGGTGGAAATTGACTTCGATTCTTGAGTTTTGCAATAGTATTTCAGCCCAGAAATCCGAAGTGATTCGCCCAGTGTCCTGCGTTCGGTCCCATGCTTGCTAAACGAACGAGGCATTATCCCTGACCTAAAGCCAAAACGGCTTCAGAGCGATTGGCATGCACACTTTCCCCAGAAAGCTCAGCAGGTAATGTTTCTTGGTCTACCAAACACATTGCATCGCTCATCCTACAAGGTTGATGCGAACCCAGGCCTCCAGGCCAACCGGTGCTGTCTATGCCTGCGTGGTCCCTGAGAGTTGTCTCATAGTTCCAGATCCAACCCTACTTGAAGTATTGATGGTGGTAGCTCGGAATATGCCAGACTGCGAATGTTATAAGGCTAACTAGTGTTCGTGTCGAGTTTCGTCGCAACTTTCCTCAAAACTTTTAGTTTTCGAACCTTGAGATCCAACTACTTTGATGCTCCTATTTGCAAGCGTTCCAGTCCAAGCCTCTCTACTCTTGCTGCTAAACATCAGAATCGCCGCGGCCAGAATGGCAGATGACGGCATCGGCAAGGTCAGCGACAAGCGACCAATTGTGCTTATAACAATTATCGTCTTCATTTCTCTAGCCTTCTATAATGTCATTGAACTTCACTTCATCATTCTTGGTACATTCAAGAAGCGTAGTGGTCTATACTTCTGGAGCTTCTGCGCATCGACATGGGGAATTGCCATCTACTCAGTTGGCTTTCTCCTCAAAGACATTCAAGCACCTGTCTCACACATCTTCTACGTCACCCTCATCATCCTCGGTTGGTGCTCAATGGTGACAGGGCAATCTGTTGTACTCTATTCCCGTCTCCATATAATCTTACGAGATCGAAAAAAGTTGAGGCTGGTTTTGGTCATGATATGCGTCGACGCTATCATCTGCCACGTACCGATTACAGTTCTGACATACGGATCGAATTCGAACAATCCTGATCCATACGTTTTCCCTTATTCTGTCTACGAGAAAGTTCAGGTCACCATATTCTTCGTCCAAGAGCTGATCATCTCGGGACTCTACATTTCACAAACGATGAAGATACTGCGACCAGAAGGCAATGTCCGCAACAAATCTTCACGCCAACTGATGTCGCACCTTACATACGTCAATGTTATCATCGTCGTTTTGGATATCACAATACTGGGACTGGAGTACTCTGGTCTCTACGACATCCAGACAGTTTACAAAGGACTTGTTTACAGTGTCAAGCTCAAGCTAGAATTCAGTATCCTCAACCGGTTGGTAGACTTTACTCACAAAGGCGGGCAGAATTCGAACTCGAATACAGCCGACCCTAAAACACAGAGGTCTGTACATTTAACGACATTCAACGACATTATGCGTCGGAAGGTGAGCCAGGACGGGCCGAAGTCCGTGGGATATACTGCCTACATATCATCTGATCGTATAAAGAGCACAGGACCTGCTTTGGCAATGGTTCAGCCCAATGACGCTATTGTTGTTTCTACAACGCAGGTCGCTGTTTGTACCGATATCGAGGAGAGAGACGTGGGAAATGGTAGCTTCTTGGATCTTGACAGCATAACCGGAAAAGAAGAGATGGCATCGGACCTGGAAAGTCATGGAGCACACGAGGACAAGCGAGAAATTTCTTCGAGTTCTTCAGAGGTGGATTTTGCACGGCAAGGATTTTGAATACAAAGGTTTTTGGCCGAGGAATTGTCTGCTGTCATTAGGGTTTCTGTGAAAGCGCTTAATATTTTGTCGTGGGAGAGGGTTTACTGGACGATAATGTCACGAAGTCCAGTTCAGGTCCAGAGGGTACGGCGTCCAAACCTGCTCGTTAGAGCCATGAGATCAACAATTCTTCGTTCTGGGAGAGGCTATCTACAAGGCGGAGCAAGATAACTCGCTCCTTTGCTTTTATATAGCGAACAAATCAGAACTCATAATAAATCCATCTTACGTGTCGACGTGTTTCTGGTCAACTCGTGAGGACACTCATCCTGTTTCAACCACGCATAAACGTTGATCCATGCCCAAACGATCGAATACCCCAAGCGTAAACTTTGTGAGAAATAGCCCGTGTTCTGTTTCCTAAGCGACAAAAATAGACATATGACATGACTCCAGAACTCTGAAAGCTTGTAGATCCCTGCAAATACATTACTATGACAAAGATAGGGTAGGTAAGGATTATCCTGTTTTGTGGAAAGAACCATTCAATCACAAAAGAACGAATAGATTGGAGAGGAACATATGTGATGTCTGATATTAAATATGTTGCCAACTACTTCACCAGAACTAGGCCTCTATGCGTGTGAGAGCGAGATCTAATATGTTATATATGCCTTTCGGCGGCGCGTGAATTGGAAGTCCCTGCCTTCTGCTCTTGAAGCGACGTTTAATGAGTGTGATTGCGTCCCTCCCCCCTTCCCCCTCTCGCATTAAATCATAAATCCATAAAAGTTTTACAGAACGAATTTCGTTTCTGTATATTTGCATGTACTGATAGTCCAGAAAATGTTGTATGCGGAGTGAAGAACCTTAGATTAGGCAAATGCGCCGACAACAGACATTCCAGCGGCTATCTCAGGTTAGGCATTATACTTGAGCGAGGAATTCATAACTTACCACCTAAGAGCACATAACAGAATGCTTTAATCTTCATAGATTTGGTCATCAAATGCTGTGCTTCTTCCGACAGGAAATCCTCGGCTAAGAGATCAACAGTTGCTGCATAGATAAGCAGACCGGAGGAAATTGCGTTGAATACACCAACAAGAATCAAGGCGAAAGCGCTATCTGGATCATATGAGCCTCTTGTGAGTAAGCCAATAGCCTGACCAATGGGTGCTGTGGTTCCAAAAGCTGCCACCAAGATCCACGGTCTAGCCGTTCCTTTGGGGTATGGAACGGCTGCGATTCGAGAACCAAGACCAAGACCCTCAAAAAATTGATGGAAAACAATGGCGATGAGAAGAATGATAAATCCATCTGTAGTGATAGAGATTGTCATGCCGACAAAGACACTGTGGAACAGGATACCACCCTCCAACAGCGTGATATTCAAGGACATCTTCTTATATGTTGCTTCGTCAATTTCGGGATCTGATAGAACGAGAGCGTCATCCTTGGGAGCCTCATAGGATACCTGAGGTGGGAGAGGTGGGCCGCTTCGAAGAGCAAGAGTATTGATTGCTGACTTAAGTTCTTCTCGTTGACGTACATAGCGAGCGAAGAATGCTTGAAACCACGGGGGCATTTCAGCCTGGGGACCATATTGTTGACTATCAAAGCTGTTGCGACGTTCATACTCTGAGACCTCATAATTCCTGTAATTTATTAGCATTGGAGGATACTGACAAAAGGAGCAATTACCGTTCGTAAGAACTTTCCTTCTCGTCTGGATAGATTTCTTTCTGCCATGAGATTGGTCGTGCATTCCGATAGCTTGGTGGGGCGGGTGCAGAGATTCCAATTGGTGCTCCTTGCGTTGCTAGACCTTCACCAGTGGGACCACCGTGAGAATGGCCGCCAGTCTTTCCTTTTAGATAAACCTCTATTACGAAGAGAGCGAAGAGTGACGCCATCATTATCACACCTGGCATAGCTGGGTAATCTTCTATCAAAAGGTCGGGAAGACATGGATTGTTGAGGGATTGAAATGCCGTTGGAATGAGCTATGTGTGGTCAGTGACTTTCCCCAAGATCCATGAGTGAGAGTTAATATACATGGACGAATGCTGTGGCAACCAGAACACCTGTACCGAAATGCTTGCAAGCGAAGAAAAGATTTGGTGGTATCTTCATCCAGCTGACCCTCTTTGCAACAACAGGAAATCCAGCACCTAATTATGTCAGCGGTGTCGATATGACGGCGGGTTGCAATTACCAGCAAGACTCGCGAAAAGAACGACGACTGAATTTAGTTAGCTTACATGTGGAGCATAGAGCATGAGGGCTTCACTCACACACAGCAGCTACATGTAGAGGCAGGTCATAATTCTCAGCTTCACCTGCGCCACCTCCACACTGAGGCTTAGCGTTTACCATTGCTTCCGCCATTTTAAGGAAAGATTGAACGTGAGCCTGCTCACTACCCTAAGGAAATAAAACTACAGAAAATAAGGCGCCGGTCCTAGAATGAAGAGAATGAAAAGAACGCTCTGAAGAATAAACGTTGGGCTGACGACACATATTAGAAGAGTTGATCCTTCCATTTTGGGAGCCCATGTAACGAAACTCATCCTATAACGCGTGATACCAGGTTATGTCTTGGCAATTGAGGCTTGACCTGTACCAATCGATGATCATAGACAAGATGCCAAATTGTGGAGAAATAAGATGGCTGGTGATAACAACGGTGTCACAAATCATGTAGGGTTGTGTAGGCAAAACTTGCTTCTGAAGTTGACAAATTTCCATATGGGAGTAAGTCGTTACGAGAAATCAAAGTCCGAGTACCACTCCTGGCAATATTTTACCTTGGATAGTCAATTCTAACCACTTAGACACGAAATAAGAAAATGTCTCGGCTGGACTAAGGAAACAACGACGAATCTGTGAGAGTATTGCAGGGTCTCCACTTGCCTGGGTATGATGCGAAACTAATGCAACTATAAAAACTCAACTTGAGCCTCCATCCTAGGCCCAAAATAGCGATATATGAATAAATTTTGCGTTGACCCTGGCGACTCAATTGATAGCGATTCAGATGCCATGAATTTGGAAGCTGACGAAAATATTTGTGATAATGCCGAGAATATAGAATTCCAAATTGGGTGTTGGACCCGTAAAAAAAGGGCGGCCGGAAGATCTTCCGTATTGGATAACAATACCCCATGTTGGAAAATGCTTGGTTGTTTAAGCATATGTGACAGAAGCCAATCAAAAAGCGGCATAAGACTAGACTCAGACCAAGCTGTCATATGCAACAAAGAACTGCTGGGCACTGCTCAGTGTGAAACCCCCGTATTTGGCATGTTTAAAACTGCTGTTGTTCTTCGGCTGGGCCCAGTACACAAGTGCCGTACAACACCCCAGTATGATCTGCGCGGATAAATCAAGCCGCGTTCTTCTGTCTGCTTCTTATGTCTGGACGGGGGCATCAAGAATCGGCCCTGCCGTGGCAGTATTTCTCTACTATTTCAGCGGGAATCTGAATGACTCGATGTAGTGCGTGAGAATTGTAACTTTATCAATTGTACCAAATATGCCTAAAAGGAACAATACAAATTGACTTGGCGATACAATGGTGCTAGAGTTCACGTTCTCAATAGCTACAACTTGTGCAAGCTAGAATGAAGATGGTAGGCGTCGTTAACCAGCCGTCAAGACATGAAACTTAACAAAGTGTCTAGACGCCAACTGCCGAAGGAGGAGAGTCACATCCATATCAGCATTCTTGCAAGCATCTGTTTGGAGTGGACTAGCCGAACGAGAGGCGCTGGCGCTCAGGAGGCTTTGAAGCACGTAACCTCTAGATAAGCGGCGCATGGTCGCGTATAGAGACGCTCGAGAGCCCCTTGAACATACATCGTATTGTTGAGGCCGATGAATACGTATGTGTCAATTTTGGCGAATATGGAAGTCTGGTAACACATGGCATGGAGTTGTATCGAGTATCGTTAGAGGTCGCTTCTTGGCGTATGCTGATGTTACCCCATCACGTGCCATCGCTTGATGAACCAATCGGTCCCCCTTTACCCCAGCTAGCCAAGGCTTGGCCTCTGCAAGAAGAAACAACAACATAGATTTTCCAGTTCTCCGTCCCCCAACTCTCGAGCCTCGTCAGCCTCGAGCCGCCCAATCCAGTGTCCAAGGCGCTCCGCATAATGGAGGTGAGCTTTGACGTATTGATAGCGGAAGATCATACCGACCTTGTTTTTCCATGCCGAAACAGTCCGCTATGAGGCGTTATGAGGCGCTATGAGGCTCTGTTGATCTTGCCTTTCTTTCCCCCAGCTCTGTACAATAATGCCCAGGATTTCGGACTCTAGGATGAGAAATCCCCTCGTTAAGATTCGAAGATTCGAAGTGAGAAAAATGAATCTGATGCATCAGCTTGGGCGTCAGGGCTCTGAACTTGCGACGAGCCTCTTATCATCGACATGACTCTAACATTTCTTGTCAGGCTTGTCTTGGTATTTTGGTTGATCGTTGTGGGCTCCTCATTCTGCTACCCCACTAATTGCTCTGGGAGATACTTCTTATATGTCTTTTCGCACCATGTCCCTCGACTTAGCATTAAGTCAGAGCGAAGGCTGTGTTTCTCATAATTCATCTTTCCGTCCTCTTTCCGAGTTTTGCATTCCTCCAGTCTATCGCATTGCTGCTTGGTAATATCGACATCACTCGGCACCCAAGAATTTCCAGACTGCCCTCGATCACCCTGACCTATAACAGCTTCTCAAATGGAGCCAACCTCTGAATCCTCACTATCCTCTGCTCGGCAAGATTTACTAGCCGAACAGCTGGTCGCAACATCAACAAACGCCAATTCGGATGCCAATTCTCGGTCACAGGCTTTGACAGCCGGCCAGAACGGTAGTTCAGACGCTACACACTCGCAAGCTATTCCAATTATTACCGAAGGCGTGGCTGTTGATGTATCATCTACAGCCAGCAGCTTACAGATCGCTTCGGACGACCCATATGCTCTTAGAGGTTATAAGAGAGAAGATGTGAACGATCCCAAGAAACAACGTCCCCAGAACATCACTCGGAGGAAGCACAAGAAGATAAAAAAGTATTACAATCGTCAAAACGCTCTTATCGATGCATACCTTGGAAGCAACGATGAAGAACAGCTTGAGATTGAGGATACTGCTCAAAACGGTGGCAAGGTCAGATTCGCTGTCAACGCAAGTTTTGTTGTCAACTTCTTCCTTTTCGTGATTCAGCTCTATGCAGCCATATCTACTGGATCATTGTCGCTTTTTGCAACCGCTGCAGACGCATTCGTAAGTTGCTTTACTCAAGTGAAATATTGAGCTAAGCTGACCGTCGAAACTTTAGATGGATCTTGTTAGCTCGGTTGTCATGCTGATCACTTCCCGGCTCGCTGCAAAACCAAACCTTCAGAAATTTCCAGTGGTTAGTCCAGGTCCCATGTCAAATTTATCCGATCTATTCGAGGACTAACACCCTCAAGGGTCGCAAAAGGGTCGAAACAGTGGGAATCATCCTATTTTGTGCATTGATGACTACTGTGTCTGTTCAACTAATTGTGAGTTCTCTTTATGGTGTTTTGGTCACTGGGCTCACGTCCACTCTAGATTGAATCCGCCCGTTCACTTGGCCATGGTCCTTCTGGGGCAGAGGAGTTACATATCATTCCCATCGTATTCGTTTCCATTGCCAGTATGTTCTCTGCCATGTGTCAATGAACAGTGATCAATGTTGACCCATCTAGTCTTCTCCAAGGCGTCTCTATTCGTCTATTGTTTTCTATTGAGAAGGTATCCGGCTGCTAATATCTTCATGGTATGTATTTTCCATGTTAATACCCTAATGGGCTTTGTTGACTGTTGCAATGAAGATCGATCACCGAAATGACATTGCGGTAAATCTATTCGGCCTCATCATGTCTATCGTCGGTACAAGATACGCAAAAGTATGGTTCCTCGATCCTACTGGTGCCATCGCCATCGCCTGTCTCATTCTATACTCATGGGCCTCTACTGCGTTCGAACATATGTGGTACTTGGTCGGAAAGTCTGCTCCTCAAGACTTCTTGAACAAGTTGGTATATGTGGCCGTTACACATGACTCGAGGATTCAGAAAATCGAGACTGTAAGTCATCCCAAAATCTAGCAATATTTCGTTGCTAATCTGTTTCGAGGCTCGTGCTTATCATGCTGGCGATAAATACTACGTTGAAGTTGATGTTATCATGTCCGAAGCAGAAACACTCAAGGTCACTCATGATGTGTCCCAAGCCCTGCAACGCAAACTCGAAGGACTCGCGGATGTTGAGCGAGCTTTCGTCCACGTCGATTACGAGGACGATCATGATGTCTCGACGGAGCACAAAGCGCTGTATGAAGCCAAGGTACCGGAGGAAAGTGTTCCTTTATCTCAGAGGATCAAGCAACGCTTCGCACGCAAGGGAAATGAAGCTGGTGGGAATACGAGTCCCGCTTAAGAGAGACCTGGGACTGCGATGTGACCATTGTTGAGGTTTGGAAGAGAATGGTAGAGATTGCTGCAGGCATTATAATGCCGGCCTAGGCAAAGACAAGCCAGCGATTCGTTAACACAAAGAGATGATGGAGCCTGATGACATAGGGGAAACGTTATTCAGTGCATTCAATTTTGTTTCAAGCAAGGCGGCGAATGAGATAAAATGGTTGAATCCTCCCGTGCTAAGGGAGGTGCCCTGACCTTACCATGAGAAGCTTTCGACTCCTGGATGCACGAAAATCCAAACGCGAAGCTCTGAATAAATTTCTCGACTTCACGAGGACGAAGAGCTAAGGGATAAGAAGAGGAAGAGCTCATGCGATGGAACGAAATAGAGGACGAGACGAGCAATCGGAGTAGTATACAAGAACCAGGAACCAGGAGGAAAGACAAAAGACTCTGAGAGACAATAATATAGCCTGAGTATGTAATGTATTATAGAATCGTTGAGCCTGAAACCCAGTCAAAAAGAAATGATAGACTGTAGCATAAATCATGAAATACAATAATGAAGTACTCATCAATCTATCAGTCAGTCAATCGCAGGGAGATAACAGAGAAAATATAGATCATAGGGAGGTTAGAAGAATTAAATGTTGATTAAAGTTTCTTAAGACTGCCGCTGTTGAATCTGAATTTGGCCCACCAGCGATGCCACTATATGCCAAGCCGGGACAGACTACTACAGCAGTTCAAGTGGATATCTTTATTTTAAGGTTATCACCGGCTTAAACCCATCACTGTTGATTCCGTCCCCCGCCCCGCCCTCCGCCACAGCTCCAAGGAACTTCACAGGCGAGGCTGCCTCAAACGTGTCGCATTATTCGAGAACAATTCGAGGCAGAACAACACAATATTTAAATTTGGAACAACACGTCTCAACGCGCAAGATTATTCATACATCTCCAACCACGTGTATACTCTGACGTATTCCACATTGCATGCGAGTGCATGGCAGATACCACTGGGCTCCCTCGTCCTGTTGACGTCAACCACGTTTACAATCAACCCCTCTAAGACTGCAAATCCATCTCCACCGCTCTTCAGGAGATTCAAATCAGACCACACCCATGAATCAATCACACTTTCAGCACCCAACAACTATAAAAACCATGATGGCAGACCATCCTCATTCGTTACGATCTCGTTTTCTTCAAAGTCTCCCAAGGGCTTCCTCGTCGTCCTCATCCTTAGCAGATATGCGAACCACCGAATCTCCAAAGCTGCGAGTGCTCGTCGCGTCCAATGGCTCGAAAGATATTGCGCAAGCACTCGCCCTTGTCGTTCGGTTATCGAAGAACGCGAAGATTGAAACCCGAGCTGTGGTGGACGAAGAGGCATATCCATCACACAGGCTGTCGCAGGAAACCCTCACATTGCAGAACCGCTGCTTCAAGTCTTACAAGGAGACGGACGAGGTACAAAAGAGTATCGAGAGGTCTCAGATTGAGTTCTACAGACAGCAGGCATACGAGTTGTGCGACTGGGCTGACATGATGGTTTTGGCGCCAATTGACGCAGACACGTTTGCAAAGATGTTGCACGGCATCGCGGATTGTTTCCTGTTGGAGATATTACGTGGATGGGATGTCTCCAAGAAGATATTGCTCGTTCCTGGCATGACAACATCAATGTGGGAAAACCCTATGACGAAGAAGCAACTGAGCAAGATACGGCGAAAGTGGCAATGGGTGCGGGTAATGCAGCCAATATTATGGCATTACGACGATAAAGGTCCTTCGAAGTGCTTTGTGGGATGGGAAGGATTCAATGAGTTGGTAGATGTCATCAAAAACCAGGCGGAACTGATGACAATTGGCCACGATGTTGATATTGCCGCATCTGGCGCAGCTACTCTGGCACGATATAACACGAAGACAGATGCACTCCTCCCACCGGAGATATGGGGTGTCATATTTCAATACGTTGGAGACTGGGAGGTTGCTCGTGCTCTGAACATTTTCACTAACCTTCCTACCCCTCGAGATTGGACACAGATCAATAATGGGCCTCAAAATGAACTTCATATGTATATGCGATCATTGGAATGGGCTATACTAACGTTGCCAATCCGGAAAATCATTGTCAGACTGAAACAAGCACCAGAGGACATGCAATATCTGTCAAGTCTTTGCGTTAAATTGATCATTAAATTCTGTCTCACAGATCTTCTGACGTATCTCGAGACAAACCTCAAGGACGTCTTCTGGTCTTCTTTCGGGCAAAAGCTTCTCCCTAATAAAGCCTCTGCTGTTTATGGGCGCACAGAGATTCTTGAATGGTGGCGCACTTCCCCAACTTTTCTTTCAAAAGACTATACGGCCGAAGCAATAGATGGAGCTGCTATGTCTGGATTTGTTCATGTCCTGGATTGGTGGCGACGCTCTGGCCTTCCACTGAAGTACACCGATTCAGCACTCGAGCAAGCCTCCTCGAAAGGCCATATTCTCGTTTTAGAGTGGTGGAAACAAGCTGCACTTCCCCAAGGTTCCTTTCATGGCTCACCTTTGCCATCAGATTCTGAACCTTCTTCAACACAAGATCTTCAGCCTGCTTTGCGCCTCAAACCAGGGAAGTCTTTGTTAGCCGCAGCGCAGAATAATCAGTCGCATGTCCTTCGTTGGTGGGATGCATCTTCTCTGCCTATTGCGCACAGCGAACATGTGTGCAAGATTGCATCTACCCATGGTCACGTCGCTGTCCTGGACACATGGCGAGAACTAAAGGGCGACAAAATCGCTTTTGATTCTCGAGTCCTCGTTGAGCCTACGAAGAATGGGCATGTCGACGTCCTGGAGTGGTGGAAGAGCTTCAGCCGACAATCTGGAGTACGTGTGGAATATAAGACTTGTGATATCGAGGAGGCGCTCGAGGATAGTGTTGGAGGTGAAGTGAGTGTCGAGAGAGTCAAGCGATGGTGGGCAAGGAACGGCTTGAATCTAGGGGTTCAGGTTAGTGAGTGGACTAAGGTGAAGATACTGTGAGAACCTTGAGCTTGAGCCGGAATCGGAATGAGCTGTATGCATGGTTTGTCCCCAAGCATTTATATCCTACAGCATTACATGACGAGGTTTTGGAGTGAGCGTGATTTTATGACTGATATGACTGCCTCATGGATAATATAGTATACCTGTATAGGTTTTAATATCGTGAAAGCTCTGAGAGATAACTTGAGAGCTTCACGCAAGAGGTAGGGAGGTTTATTGAGCTCCCCGCTTGTTCCACAGCATCTCTGTCGTAATCTGAATTTTTTACGATCGCCGAGTGGAAAGACAAGAAAATTGCACTAACCGATTGGATTATAACTTTCCTTGAAGCTGCAGGTGCTTGCTCCAGCATGTGGCCAAATCGGCACAGGACTCAATAAGGGGCCTATTAGAACAAATGGCCCCCAATCTAGACCCTCACTGAATTCAGCTCGGATTTCGGGTCGGCCCTCCCGACCCCACATGAAGAAGAGTGTCAGGTTCAGCCTCATCCCCACTTCTTCCTCTACATTTTTTCGTCTCTTCTAAATCTCATTTACATCTCATTTGCACGCGAAACCAGTCACGAGTGGTCCTGTGATACCCTCTCTTCTATTCACACATTCTTCTCCCAGCCATGACCGGCAATGCCACTTTGTCTCCGAGCTGCCCAGCAGACGACGGCAATATATTGACATTGAGGTTGACCTGGGCGGCCCTCCTTCTCTCAACCGTTGCCATTGTTCTGTCCACAGTCCAAGCTCTACTCGCGTACTTAGCGTTTGACAACAGCGAAATGGGCAGACGGCGATGCTCGGAAGACATCATGGGACCGCTGTGGGCCAAAAAGACGAAAAGAAAGTTCTTGCGTAGTGAATTCAGATACCAAGTGTTTTTCAAGGTTCCAGTTATATATACTGCTCCCCCATGGTACGTATCCGTCGAATTTATGCATTGAGATGCTCAAGTCCGTGCAGGGTTGCAGTTGGTCCTATAACAGTACCACGACCAAGACAGAGGTTCCTTCAACGGTTTTGGCAGTTGTTCAGAACGGAGATTCAACAGCCCGCTCCTGAACCCAGAAGAGAGGAAATAATTGCTATGGAAAAGGTTACTGTCAATCGACACGTTGCACCAATTTACAAAGTCACCGGGACTGATACATCCTTCGAATTGACCATGACCAAACCGTCCGACGAGGATGAGAAATATGCAAGTATTCATACCGCAGAAGACGAAGGCTGCTCGTGGGTTACGCTTTTGGATGCTCTCCAAGGCCAAGAGCGAGCCTCACGCGCGTGGGATACTCCAGAACTTCCACTATCAGAAAGAGGATCTAATCACACTATATGTTACTTAATGCAGATGAAAAGACGATGCTGGGATTTCATGCCTCTCAATGTCACAAAGCCATTTGCAACTACGAACCTTTGCCATCTTGTCGAGATAATGTCAATGCTTGGTTTAGTGTGGAAAGAATTCGACATGAAAGGGCCCGTGTTGAGTGCCGAGGGAAATGGGTACATGCTGAAAAGTGAGTACGTTCAAGGATTAGGCATCTTGACCAAGTTTTCCTTGGTTGGCCCTTTGAAAGCTACACATAAGGAAAACAGAATAATTCCTTGCGAAGAAGTGAAGAAGCTTTGTTTTGGGGAAGTACCCTCGATACTCAATGCGGTGCATGCTCTTCAAGTCGGAGGACCAGATCGCACCGCATACACGCTGCAACGCCTACTACCACATCTAGATTTGAACCATCGCAAGCTTTTTGTTGGGAATATCGAAAGACCTCTAATGTTTCCAGGTAAGATAGTTCCGAAGCCTCAATGTTTTGATACTGATTGCGCGCTATATAGTTACTTTTGAACTTATCGGAATGTTGGCAAAGTCTGTTCATATTCGTGGCTCTCGATTTCGAATGATTCCAAACCCATGCTCAGATGCGTGGACGCCAGGGCTGAAAGTCCTTTCCTGTCTCAGCGTGTTTGACACTACTCTCTCCACCCTCCTCCAAGAGTCGCCCGCAATCGCCGCCAGTCCTCTTGCACAGAAAATAAGCAGTCTTTTCAAAGATGGAAAAACTGCCCATGGGCAGGGCCTACGATACAAGATCATCAAATACGAAGATGCCATCGGTACACTCATCAAAAAGCAGAACAGTTATTCCCCTCTAGTTGGCAACGACTATCCTGCGCCGGACAAGGAAACGCAAGTCAAGGACTGTGAACGCGAGAAAGCTGAAAAGCATCTCGAATTGCTTGATTCGATTCACGACGCCATCACAGCTGTGGATGAAAGCCTTGAGAGCCAGATACCTCAAGTCCGGGAAGTGCTCGCTTCACATCTTACCTCCTTGCTCGAACATATGAAAAACGGCAAACTGAACGAGGCACTCGCAAACGCGGATTCGACCAGAGAGGATATCTTGATGAAGTACTATTTTGATCATTTCATGCCCGAGAAGCCTGTAGTAGTGGCTGGGGCAGGAAGTAGTTCGTTGAGTGTAAATTCAAGCCAGGTCTTGAGTTCCAGCCAAGTCTCTCTCCGGACGTTGGTTGATGCGAGTGGTGAACACCATGTAGCTTTGTGGTTGGCTTTGGTTTTCAGGATGTGGTCGTGGCTTTCTTTACATGAATTCAACCCACTTGATAAGATGATCGAGCGAGGTGATCTCCTTGGGAGCAGGTTACCTGTGTATATTGGGTGAGATTTCACTGCTGTTTGCTCAGAATAATTTGATGAGAATGGTTCGAATTAAGTACTAAATCACAGGAATGAGGTTGAACCGAAGAATTCGCCTCTTGGGGAGAAGATTTTGTATTTTGGCGTTGTGCAATATATATTCCTCCTTAGCATTGTGGATATGTAATTAAAAAATGAGAAAATTCTAAAACTCATGGTTAGCCGTCGACTTTTGTTTCTTATTCGCTTGTGACGAACGATGAGCCACTAGTTTCTGGAAAGTAGCATCTTCTGATCCAAATTCGTCACCCATACTTGCAACCACGTTAGGGTAAGGGACGTCTGTGAATCTAAAAGAGATACTCATAAAAGCACATATAATGAAACTGATGACTTCGCAGAAATTCAGAAGTGAATGGTTATCAAAAAGACTTCGTGGTAATTATTGATGGAAACTTGACTTCCGAGAGGCGATGGCGTTTTGTGCGAAGTCGCTCATAAATAGTGCCCAATGTATCAAACATCAGCATTGTTTGAGTAGCGGGAGGATTGACGTTATTAAAAAGGTTATAGTTTTGTTCAAATGTCATTGGAGTGGGCTCCAAGGTAAGAAGCCTTACATCCGATGAGCTTCATCTCATTTTCATATCGCAAAGCCTGATCTCTGTAAACAAGAAAGTTCTTATTTGATAGCCAAATTTGATGCCGGCTTCACCTAGGCGTGCTATACTACGTTTACTAGGTAACTGATATTAAATGTATGTGTTTTATGAAAGAGACGGGAAATGGAATTAGAGTCTTTCTATATCACTCTATATCCCATAATGATAGCTTTTACCGGACCTATCAACGGAGACCATAACCGTTGAATTAGATAAGGCTGGCAGAGACGAACTCTCTAGGTTAGAGCCTGAATACTCGCAGAATTGGAAAAGCTATACCAGCATTAACCTAGATATCACTTCACTCGGTGAGTACCTTGGGAGTATGCCCACAAAAAACCATAGAAAGCCTATAATGGACGTTCATGGTGTTATATCGATTCTAGTAGAGTAACCGCCGTTGAAATGGACCGCGCTTACCCTAGATCAGTGCTTACCCTATATCGGGCTATCAAAGAGCACGCAGGTGACTGAAAAGCTCAGCAGCTAGTTATCGTGTCACGTATGGCATTATAACAGTCCGAATCGTTATATCCTATAATCATTTTGGACCTTGCTTCATTAAGCACTGCCTCCAATTCTGTCCTCCTTTCGCGGCAATATTCTTAGCTCCCTCCCGTTGCCTAACATGACTCTGCTTGGAGCTACCCTTAGACGCAAAAGTAAAAGGCTTAAATGATCCTAGTCTTGTGACACCAGCGACAACACCTGCTACTCCACCTCCCTTGCCACCTTTCGTACCAGCTTTTACGCCTCGATGATACCCCCAATTATTGCGACCCAAATACCCAATGCTGCCAGTCCTAGACCCTTTCTGTTCTGCAAAACCTGACCCACGTCTTTCGCATTTGGTAGCATCTCCTTGGTGCTGTTATGCGGTTCACCGTGTGGGTGCACTGGACCTCGCGGATGATAACGTTTGAGAATTGGCATGCTATTGGCAAGATCAGTCCACGGTTTCACGAAAGCCTCTTTCTTAAGGTCTTCGGGTACAAGTGTTTCATCCTGCACCTCCAGATCTGCAGGCCATGTATCCAACAGTTCCATGCTCTCTAGATAGTCCTCATCGAAGAAATTCTCAGCAAGTTCGTTGATCTCGTTGGCGGCTAAGCCGCTAGCAACGAAGAGAACTAGAGAAAGACATCCGCCGACACGTCCCACCTTGGTTCGTAAGCGATTGTCTTGTTTGTGTAGCTCATTCTTCTGATATGCTTCTTGTTTTGCTGCCTTTTTCATAACTCGCCTGTCTTCCTTCTCAGCTGTCTTCCTTCTCAGCTGCCTTCTTCTTTTGGATGGCCTGCCTATGTTCGGCTTGCTTCTTCTCCTTCTTCTCACTATATTTCTTTTCTTTTTCTTCACCCTTCTTCTTTTTCCTCTCCTTCTCAGACTCCTCTTTCAAGCAGAGCCTTGATGTTATATCAGGCTTCAATCCTGGTGGGCACTTGATACACTTTCTGCAATCGAAGGGATGAATGATTTTGTTGACCCCGCATTTATTTCTGCAACGTTCACACGACTTCGGTTGATTTTGTCGGAGATTGAGAGTGGTGAGGCCAATTTTAGATTGAACGAGAACGGAACTGTGGCCGCCGCCGCTATCCCGAAATTCTTGTGGAAGGTCGAGAACTGGGGAAATATGATATGCTATAACATGATTGATGAAAATTAGGAGTGGTTTTAGAGCTTTTTGAATGTGCATCTTGTTTCTTCTAAAATTTAACGACCAATGATGTAGGACCTAGAAGGATTGGTACTTCAGAATTGAGGTGAATCTGCGAGCTTAGGAGGGTGAGGCTTGGGTCGACATGTTTGTTATATGTATATCTGCAGTCAATTACAATTCATAGATAACACGTCAATGATAACACGTCAATGAACGAAAAACTGCGTGATCTACGTCAAGGCATTTTGCCTGAGTGGTAAAGACCTACCATTGACAGTTTAACAACCATATATTGATATTTGTGGCTATGTAATCCAACTACTTCTTAGCCCACGTATTTTATGAAACCTCTACTGTGCCTCTGAATTTAGCTTAAGCCAACAATGGTCAGGACTAGGAGCCGGCCGCATATGGTGTGATAGACAAAAATGCCTCACACTAATTTATTGCTATCACACCAAGTAGGATCAGGGAAATGACATTCTTGGCTTGCTTAGTGTGTAAGTTACACTGCACCCCCCTTGTAAAGTTAGAAAGCTATGCAGAATCTTCAGTTCAGGGAAATTTTACCCTTCTAATAGCTAATGTGACACATAGCTTCGCTGATGAGTGGTTTTTGATTCTAGCAATGGAAATAATAAAGCCTTTAATGCTTTGAGAAATCTTCGACTTATCCTTTCAAAGCAGACAGTCGAGCCTCACAGAAGTCCTGATAAAAGATATACAAACTGGATGTGGACTTGATTGATTTCTACTAATGATACTAAATCGTTCTGATATCTCGAACATGAATTATATAGACCCTTCATAGTGTTTCACTTAGCATTTAGTTGTCCGTGATACTCCGGAGAAAATCTATCATCATTCCAAGTAGCCCTCAGATCATGAGCTTGCCTCTATATGCGACACTACGGTAACCCCACACACTTCCCCACTCCCCATAATTCAATATAAATCAACGTTGCGATGAATAGGCTACCACTCATTAGCAGTATTACTCTATTCGTTCTTAGAAACTAACCTAGGCATAGATATCCCAGACCTCCCAGGAACCGTAGTTTCCAGCATTAAGACACCCTCCATCACCGTGAGCGAGTTCGGTCGTCGGATTACAATCGGAAGAAGAGAAGAAGGTGATGGTGAAGGGATCATCAACAGGACCGGTGCTTCTGACTACAGCTGATTGACTAGACCCTGCTTGGTCTTTTCTGCAGCCTTCATTTAGGCCAGCAACAGTATTTCCAAGTTCCTCACTGTGGCACCCTTTACCTTTGTAGAAAGTGATCTCGTACGATTGGGCTTGAGAAATGAGTGCCACAAGTAATATAAAAGGGTGGAAATGCATCTTGTGCGGTGAATAAATCTCGGTGATGAGCGGCCACGTGTTGGTTGTGTAGAGTGTTTGGAAACACGAATTTTTCCAGAAGCTAGGAGGGGAAGATCTCTCCTCGATGTTAGAAAGTAGGAGGAGGGGGATATAAGTATGACAGACCTTCTCAAGGTCCGTGTCTATACACGAGCGAGCGTTGGAGTCTCTTGTCCTTTTGAACAGCCTCCAACAGAAATAAAAGGTGTGTCATTCATGCTAGTCGTCACAGTCACGCCTAATTCGCTAGCTATCTATCACCGCTACCGGGAATACTAGCTACGGACAGCGAAGTGCGTATTAAATTTTCAAGGAGTAAAAGCCTAAGGAAATCCCTAGTCTATCGTCGTTTAATATTTGATTACTACGTCTGACAATCAACATCAACATTCCAGTGGCCCACCCGCTCAACCAAGATCACGCTCTCTGCAAACTAATTAAACCTGTCAACAAACGACCGAGTTCTTCCAATAAAAGGTACGGCGACTTTTCTAGTGCTGCTATTTTCGCTGACTTGTGCATCCCCGATGCTAGCATTCCACATCGAACACACAACCGCTCTAGCTGGACCGAAGTACAAAAAGCCCTCTCGATGTCACTGGGGCCAAAACAACCTCGATATACTGTGGACTTAGCAACCATCTACCGGAACTACTTCTCGCTACCCGCCCTACGTACCGTAGCAGAGCCCGCAACAGTCGGAAATTTAAGCAAGCGCCCTGCCCTACGATCGTAGCACGCACCCGACGAAGATCATAGAACATACGTATCGCCATCACAAGGGGATGGGCAGCGAAAATATTGATAGAAGTCTCGAGCTTCTAGTCCTCAATTCCGCAATTGGTTTTGCCCGGAAGTACGAAAATTGATATCAATCCCTCACGAGATCCTCTGAGTTGATCAAAGTGACGCGAGATACTGTTTGGTTGCGCATCGTAAGTACTATACATCCGCGGAAGGAGGTCAAGTATTGATGTGAGAATAGGAAGGGTCCGTCCTTCGAGGGCCCGAAATTTCCAAGGACTGAATTAGAATGACGCACGCTACAATAGAGAAGGAAAGGGGGGAGAGTAATTCCAAGCCCTGTCTGGATCGGATCCATGGACGCCGCAACAAGGGTTTAGATTATTGACGAACATCACACCTGAATTTCAAGGTTTATTAGAAGCGAACATACTAGAAACTTCTAGAAACAAACTTCATAGCAGGAGTTTTTCTTCCACACATGTATATAACTTCTCCAGGCGACCTCAACCTCGCTCGCGTCCTCTACTTTCATTTTTATCTCTCAAAATTGACGTATTAGCTCTTGGACTCGATTCCCTCGCTCTTGGTGCCCCGCTGCACCGTTTTGTTTTACCGTCATATAAGCATAGGCTATACATTCGGCCACGGCATCATAAGAGCAAGTTCACGCAATCTATTCTATAAGCGAATATTTATCCATCACGACCTATCCTTCAAGACACCTATATCATCGTAGTACTATATAGTGCCTACCATAGTCGCTCTACGAGTCGCCTGCATTTCATAGCCGTATAACAGAAGCTGAAGCATCTTAACTGCGTTTGAACACTAGGTGATAATGAAGATTGAACCATTTATAATCGATGTGCCTCAAAGTGAGATAGATGCGCTTCGTACGCGCTTGGCCAACACGCGCTGGGCGCCCGAACTTGATAACGAGAACTGGTCCTACGGAGTCAATGGCACCTATCTGCGCGAATTGATGACCTATTGGCAGGACGGTTTCGACTGGCGCGCACAGGAGGCGCGGATAAACGACTTCCCACAGTTCCGCACAGAGATCGACGGCGTACCCATTCACTTCATCCATGTACGCGGCAAGGGGCCCAACCCTGTTCCCATCATTCTGAACCACGGATGGCCATGGACGTTTTGGGACTTTAAGGACATTATCATGGCGCTAGCCGACCCTGCTGCACATGGCGGTAATCCTGAGGACGCATTTGATGTTGTTGTCCCTTCGCTACCAGGCTTCGCCTTTTCGGGGCCGCTGCCCCGGAACGGTGTAGGCTACGTCGAAACAGCCAGCATGTGGGTTAAGCTGATGAGGGAATTGGGATATGAGAAGTTCATCACCCATGGAGGTGACGCAGGCGCGTTTGTGAGTGCGCGACTTGGGCATGCGCATGCGGAATCGGTCATGGGCGTTCATCTGAGCTTCCCTATCCTGCCAGGAGTGCCTCATGACGCCGCTGACCCAGCAGACTTCACGCCGGAAGAACGCGTCTTGGTCGAAGGGCAGGAAAGAGGCCCGGGGGCCTTCCTCCACGTTTTAATCAATACCTTTGACCCGCAAACCCTCGCCTGGGCGATGCACGACAGCCCCGTTGGTCAGGCCGCGTGGATACTCCTTCGCCGCCGCGCCTGGAGCGATTGTCATGGAGACGTGGAGACCAAGTTCAACAAGGATACGCTGCTCACAAATCTTTCGCTCTACTGGTTCACAAACAGCTTTATCGGCTCAGAGCTGTTTTGCCGAGCATCGGGGTTTCCCCAGCCTATGGCTCTGGCTAACAATATCAAGCCCGAAATCAACGTGCCAACAGCCGTTGCTATACTGCCTAAGGACCTGATGTATAAGCCCCGCTCGCTTTTCGCCGCTCATAGTGATCTGCGCCAGTGGACCGTATTTCCCAGTGGAGGACATTTTGGGGCAGCCGAGGAACCGAAGCTTATGACTGAAGATATTCGCTCATTCGTTCGTCCACTGCGTCGGGGCTGACCCTCGCCGATGAAGCGTTTCTATCAAATTGACGCGAGATACTGTACGGGGCCTGTTTGACTTTCTTATATTGTAGCTGGGAAATGTGATTTTTTCTTTATGTTCATTTTCGTTTCTCGAGGATGAGTTTAAGTGGGTATGGTGCACAGACTACCTCCATATTAATATGCTGTCACGTGGGAAGCCTGCACTGCGGACGGATTTCTGCTGCTACCGGGGACTTTCATAGTTAGACATACAGAAGCAGAACACACACACGATGGAAGAGTTTTCTCACAGATTATTTGACTTTGACACGGAAATACGATAATTGTGATTTATGCTAAGATTGCCCTGGTGGTGTGGCCAGAATATTGTTTTTTTGGTGGTTTTTATGTTCCTACCTGTCAGAATCACGAGATTGATCACGTGCAGTTCCAAGACCATATGGACCTTCGGCGGTCAAGGATTCTGGCATAGATATTCCATACCGCTCAAGATAAGGCTGGAGGTTTACCCTCCGCACTCCACGTCCTATTTATTACACTTGTAGATTTAAAAAAATAGAATAAAGTGATTTGGTTAATTATACTATATATAATTAAACGAAAGATAATACGGGCTTAAGCTAAATTACTCGATGATCGCGATCACCGATAACGAAGAAACTCCCTTTTAATTCCCCTTAAATAAGATAATTGTCACGATTCGACCCTTATCTACCTCGTAGCTAAGAGACTAGTTATATGTTTATAGGCTATATAGAAGTATACGGACTATCACTGGTTATACAGGGCTCGGAGGCTCTACTCGTAATAATAACTATATAATATAATAATAAGATTTAGTTACTATGTTTAATTAAGCACGAAGCTCCTATCTAATTATCACGATTCGGCACTTAACTACCCTGTAGCTAAGTAACAAGTTGTGTGTTTATAGGCTGTTGTCACGATTCGACACTTAACTACCCTGTAGCTAAGTAATAAGT